>JAKCPI010017629.1:0-135022 GCA_023213315.1 Euborellia annulipes | reverse complement strand
TGAAAATCGAATGTGCGGGCGAAATAAAAAAAAAAAAAAAAATCGAATGAGCTACTCCGTACTCACCGTACTGTTGGAAACTAAATACATGTCGACACAAAAAATCTGGTGTGACAAGCACAGTTCACAATTTTCGATTACCGAAGGTAAGAGAAAGTTGTGTCCTGTGCGCCAGTCACACCAGATTTTTTCTTAAAAAATAATCTTAAACTTAGAAAGGCCATATTTATATTGAAAAACAATATAAAACTTCATTTCGAAATACAACGTTTCGGTCACTTAATGTGGAGCTTCTTCATTTAATAGGGCCATCACTAGAAATGTCGATTAAAAAAAAAAAAAAAAAAAAAAAAAAAAATCATTTCTTCTTTACTTATATATAGAAAAAAACTCAAACGAATTTTTTAGATTCTTTAAAAACATTTCGGTCAATTATTCTCTTGCCTTTTTTAATTTATTCTTGTTCAAAATAATACGTAGCTTTTATACTCATACTTGTTTATAATTATTTTTTAAATACAAAATTTTAATAAAATTATTTATTTATTTTTCAGATATTTCTCCGCTATTATGAAGTAAAACATTCTCTGTTCTCCTCTCCAAATCGTTTTGTGTCTCTTCAAAAGCCAATCTTCGTGTTGGCCTAACACTCAGGCGGAGATCATTTGGGTGAGTTGAAATTCTCATTTTTACTTTTTATTTTAATTAATGAATGACCGTCTCATTGAGATTTTTATTTTATTCATTATTCTTCTTTTTTGAAATGACACAAAAGTCCGGTACGACCAGTCACTTCTAATTTTTACGAAGCAAAATGAAATTGATGGAAAAAACTCCCTAATGATATTTATTTTCTATTGCTTTTATTACATAACTATTCATTACATAACAAAATAGATAAGAAAAAGTCATCACAATTATCACTACCTGACTCCCCTTTTATTTAAATAAAATAGAATCGTCCACCTCCCACTTCTGACTAATTAGCCAATCACAAGGGTTGTATTCTTTGGCGCCATTAGGCCTGCTTAGAAAAGAGCACTGAGCTAGCCTACAGAGCTCAGTAGTGGGGAGAGCATTGTAAGTGATTAAACCTGTGCAACTTTTCTCAAGAAATACCCAAGCCATCTCATTTACCGTGCAGCCATCTTAGCAGATGGCAGGCTCCCTCGCGCTCTCTTCGTTTCTCGCAGTTTTTGCCTAGGTATTTCACTTCTATATTGCTAATTATTTATTAATTATTCTCAGTAATCATTCAATATTTATAATTGATAAAAAATTTCAAGAATTTCTAGATTTTTTTTTTTAAATTTATTAATCACTGCCTCAACTACAAACAACACTTATTTTTTGATGTTAGATGACGCCTTTAAGCGCCAGGCCCCTTTCTGAATATTAGTATCGTACCTTATATGAATACATATTGTTGTTATTTTTCTTTTTTTTTTACTGTTTAGTTTTCTACCCTCGTTTTTTTTTTTTACACTCCATTTTAATTGATAATTTATTTTCTTTTTATTTTATTTTTACCATAAAATATCCCTATCTACTCTGAGATCATGATCAAATTTTCTATACCCTTATGTCTTTATCTCATTTGATATAAGCTTTATTATTATAATTCTATGTGTACAACCAAATTATTTTATAAAAAACTAAAAGCACGGCCGGATCTAGGGGGGGGGCAGTGGGTGCGTGTGCCCCGGGCGGCAGATATTAGGGGGCGGCAATTAAAGAAAAATTTACTAAAAAAAGGTAAAATGATATGAATTTTGTATAGAAAATTTTAAGGAGGGGGCGGTAAATTGAATTTTGCACCCCCTAAAAAATCTCGTAGTTCCGGCCCTGACTAAAAGATATCAATTAAATGAAATTAATATTTTATATGAATGAGATAGGCATTTTATAAAGTATAGCGAATCTTATTTAGTTCTTAGACTTCTTATCCAGACATGTTCACGTACTATAACTCATTAACTCTTTATATAAACTTATAATTTGTTAAATATTGAATCAGTAGTTGAGGGCTAGGATATTCTTATTTGAAAGTAAAATTAAAGTTCAGTAATTCTTTCATCTCGTTTTTGCTAAAGCGTTTCTGTAGCTTTTAACACCCTGAGGCAATACAAAATCACTTTCATGCAAAAGTTGCCTATGATGCCACATTACATTTAGGCTCAAAGAAGTAATCTTCTATCTTTATCTTATATCAAGCTTTTGTCATTATTTAATCCATTTTCCAAATTTAATTTTATATTTAAATTTTATTAGCTATTTCATATTATGATTGAATGAAATCACACATACACATAGGAATCTAAATATTACATGAAACATATTAAACATATCAGCTACAGCCACGTTCTACTATTCAATTACATGAAACAGAATAATATATTATCGGAGTCAAAAATATTTTATTTTTTATTCTTGAATTAAATCATCATTTGTGATATTTATTTGTTGATGGGTCAAACGCCACACTTAACATTACAAATCCCTTAAATATAAAATTAATGAATAATTATATTTTTTAACATAGGCCTACTAATTTTTTTAATAATTTTTTTCTTAGTTTTTTTTCTCTTTACTTCTCTTATCTCTTTCGAGTCTGAACCTGTTTGAATTTTCTTTGTTTTCTTAAGGAAATTATTCTATAAGCACCTTTTACTTTTAGAAAAAGGACATTTTTATAATCATTCTTCTTGCTTCAAGGTGAATCAATGAATGCAAATATTTTATTTTTCACCTTCTTTTTCTCTCCTTTATCTTTGGGTCTCATTTCACTTATATATATATATTTTTTTTTAAAGTATGGTGTGACTAGTTGCACCAATTTTTTTTTTTCATCGACATATATTTAGTTTGCCAATATACTATAATAGAATTCGAGATGTAATTTTTTAAACGTAAACAAAACAAATTACGCTAGGTCTCGTTTTTGGATGACTTAGAGTACTAGTGCTTTACTGATGTACTTTTTTAGTTTTTCCAATTTTCTCAAAAATTCGCTATGATTTATATCAAATTTTAAATACCAATATGAAATTATCCTAGGTTTCGTCTTTGGGATACTTCGAGTACTATTACTTTACTGAGTTATAATACTTTTTTAGTCATTTCCAATTTTATCAAAAGAAAAAACCACCGAGCTCGGTCATCCCGGAACTTATTTATTAATATGTCGACACAAAAAATGTGGTGTGACAAACACAGTACACAACTTTCAATTACCCAAGATAAGCGAAAGTTGTATATTATTTCTGTGCGAACAGTCCGCCCTGTTATTTATTCATTGCACTTTCGGACTTTTTTTCAATATTTTTCTTTTTTGACGGTTATAAAAGCGACAATAAATAAAAAGTTAATCTATTTGATAGAAGTAAAATGAGAATATTATAATTAGTGTAATATTCCATTCAAATCTTGCTCTTTGACTCAGAGGTTTGTTTTTCTCACAATTTAAATTTTTTTTTTTTTTGTTTATTTTTTAGAAATCGACGAATCGCCTTCGAGAATTGACATCATAAAGAGACCATCCGTCATCAGACATCGCGTTACATCAGCCAGGCAGTCACTACAGCAGATTCCACGAGTGTAGCAGCTACATTTAAAGTCTGTATGAACATTTACGTGGGCGTAGAGTAAGCAGTTTAGGATTTTTCAAAATTTTATTTGACTTTTCTTATTCCGGCTTAAATATAGAATATTTTTACCTAGGTGCATGGATAGGATGTATTAATAATTACAAGCAATTCTCCCATTTCAGAGTCCTTTTTAGATAATTAAAGATTTTTAAATTAAAAATTAATTAATTTTTAAAACTTCACTTCATTTTTACTTTTTACTTTTTTACTTAAATTTACATTTAGATAATTTGTCAAATTTTTTTCTAAATTCATTTTTTAATATACTAAATTTAACTTTTTAATTTTTTTATTAAAGAATAGGTTTTTATATTTCAGTGCCCAATGCAGGTTTCGTTTCTCAAGGTAAAGGGATGGATGAATGTTCAATAAGCAAAAGGTATACGATTATTGGTAATATGTGGATCATGCACAGTAGGCTCATTCATCCTTTTACCCCACGAGGGAGCAACATCAACATATGAGACAATTCAAGTGTGCATGTATTATTATTTCAACTATTATTATTTAATTCAGTTTTAGGTTTTGCGTGTATGTGATTATTAACAAATAGGCCTACTATTTAAGGGGATCTATCTCTTTATGTTTAACGTTTAAGAATACACGCAATTCTTATTAGATTATTTTGAAATAGATAGGTTCTATATAGAGGGCGCATAATTAGAAAATCTCTACGCTCACGCATTTATACATTAATGGGGTTTTAGGCCTTCTATGTCGGAATTCTCTGATGTTCTCTTGAATTGACGTTCAATTGTGAATTGGTTCCTCAATACTGGCATAGGGTGTTGTTGTTCGTCCCATTTAGGTTTAGGCAGGGCTCCCAGGAGAGGATCATTTCACTTTTGACCGTTGTTCAAGGGAAATAGGAGAATTCCTCTATCGCATGTTTCTCCCTTTCGCGCATTTGAGAGAAAGAGTGTTTTCTCTTTCTCCGAGGCTCTTTGTCCGTCAGTGCTGAGTTCTGGGCCTTGGTTGTTTCAGGACAGAATGAGTTAATGTTCAAGATGTTAGGAGTTCGTATAGGTTGTTGTTAGCTTTTAGGGTTCTTTTTTTTCAGCATGCATCTTGAGCAACGTCATTCTGTTTCTGAGATGAGCAATCAAGGGGGATCTTCAGTATTGTATTGGCCGGGCTTCCTTCCTAACTCGTGAATTATCAGATCAATTATCTCTGCTCTATTTTAGTTCGCTATTAAACGACACTGATTAGGCAGGTGGGCGGAGATTAATTGATCTGAATTATTTCTTAGTACATATGTACTGTATGTGTTCCATTTCCTCTCTACCTTTCTTTGGGTTTGTGGGCGCGTTTTCACCGTATCGTTTCGAAGTGATATAATGAAGGCTTACCTGCCTTCCGGGAGTGTCCGTGTTTCGCGATCGTCTCAAGAAAGAAGAGGAACTTCATTTTAGAATTAGATGACCGTCCCGGTCATAGATAGTGGGATTAGGTTAGCTTTTAGGGAAGCCCTCGTTGAGCCGAAAGAAGCAGTCTACAAAGTAAGTTAAGAAATTTTCAATATTTTTCATAAAATATTACGTAGTATCAATTATATAAATTAATCCTTTAATTCTTCTTTTGTTTTAGATGGTTAGGGTGGAAGTGGGGGCTGAGATCGTCGAGATTCTTCAGGGCATAACCAACTGGATTCTTTCGTAAGTAATATTAAATCTAATAATTAAAAAATTGCATAATTTAATAAAAAAATTTTTCAGTTCGGTCAGATCTTATTGAAGTTCAAGATTCCAACTCCTTTTTTAAGTTTTAAGAAACGATATTTGTCGATGTCGCATTTTGGAGTTCTGGAGGCTGAGAAAGAAACAAAACAAAAATGTAGTAAGGTATAGTCTTGGGGTTCTCCAATATATACCTATACTCATTATATATTATAGAGACTAATTGTATATTTATTTCTTCTTTTGTTTTAGATGTTTAGGGAGGAGGGAGTGGAGGCTGAGATCGGGCAGAATATTCTAGGCGCACAACTGAATTATTTTGTAAGTAATATTAAATTTAACAATTTAAACTTCTATTTTAATAAAGAAATTCTACTTTTCTCTTTATTTTATAGATACTTTTGATTGAAAGAACATTTATTTACATAACAAGACTTCAAAATCCTTCAATAGAATAAATAGAAGCGAACCTGGGAGCCTATGCACGAGAATAACCTCTTTGAAGATTTATCAGGTGTGTCATAGTTACATCTATTTCAATGATTTCCAAACTTTATGTTACAATAGCTACCTTAAAAATATTTAATCGTATGACGTTCCTTATAAAAATATTTTTTTTTTTTAATCAAATAAGAATAATGAATGAGCAAGCAGCTAGTTATATTTCAATTTATTAATAAACCAGGGCCGACGTTTCGTTCACATATGGGACCATCCTCAGGATCAGATTAATGTCTGAAAATATATAGTGCACAACTTTCTATTGCCGAAAGATAAGAGAAAGTTATGTGCTGTGCGCTAGTCAAACCAGATTTTTTTTTCTTTTTTTTTATAGGAGTAAATTAAAAATAGGGGGTTGATTTTTTTTTAAATTTCATAATAATAGAAAAAGATTTTTATGTTCGTATTATTATTATTATTGTGAAAATTCTTTTGTATTGAATATCGGCTTTGTTTTCGTTTTTTTTTTTTTTTTTTTATTTTTTTTTTATTTTGAGAAATAAATTTCCAACTCCCTTTAAATAAATAATACGCTAAGTATGTAGTAAAGGCCTATATAGAAGAGAAATCATGTCTGCAAACAGAACCGAGGGCGGATCTCTCATGCTTTTAATTGCTTGACAAGTGTTTCTGCCCCCCCCCCCCCCCCACTCTCTCTTTATGTCCACACAAGAACAACCAACCTGCTGCTTGATTACTCCTGAAAAAAAAAAATTATCGAACAAACACAAGAAAAATTATTAAAGGGGAAAAGAGAGAGTGTGTGTGGAATAATATTTTTTTCCGCAAGTCAAATAACATCGTCGATCATGGTGCAGGTTGTTTACAAAAAAAAAAAAAACGTAGAGAGCGATATGGACAATTAGTTTTGCGATCGGTATTGATGATGGTTAAGGGTAAAAGTTTACGTGAGGGATGGATTAAAAAAAAAAATTAACAATACAAATTGCCATCCGTGTTTGAAGAAGAAGAAGAGTGGCGGCCGACCTCTCTTCTCCCCTTTTTTGGTCTTCACAGCCCACTAACCTCAACTTTGCAGACATGAGCCTAATGCTTGCCGAACGAGCGGTAATGATTCGCGTATTTATGAATTATTCACAAGAGGAAAAATTGTGTTTATAATAAGAATAGAGAGCAAGAGAGAGAGAGAGGCCCCTTTTCTCTCCCCACACCACACCAACGGGGACGTGTTTTTCTAAAGACAGGTACAGCCAGTAGCAAAATATTATTGACAGAATTGTCAAAAGGCGTGACATGACAACACATTCAAAGTGACGAGGTCATGAAGTTGAAGTGAAAAAAAAAAGAAAATAGCGCTTACAAATAAAAAATTATTTAAATTTTTTTTTTTTAAACACAAAAGATCTTTAATAAAAAAATAAAATTAATTACAATAAATGAATTCATTAATTTTGATATTTTTTTTTTTTTTTTATAATCTTCTTTATAAGATTTATTGAACAAAATAAATTTGTTTTTTATTCATTGGGTTTTAAAAATCTATTCATATTCAAATTCATACAAGAAAAAAAAATATTTTTATATTCTTGAAATGTCATCAATTAGATTTAAATCCAAAATTACATAAATTTACTTAAAAAAAAAAAAAAAAAAATACTTGGATATTTAATTTATTAGCATTCTATTGACATTTCGTGTTTATGAGGATTCTTGCTTAAATTTTGCTAACCTCGAGAACGTTATTAATATAAATAAATTTTATCTATGAACAAAACGGATTAAATTTTTCTTAAGAGGAGAAGAAATAGATGGACAAGTTAAGTCGTTTATATACAGACAAATTACTGTTCATAAGTGCCCTTTCTTAAGAACAATCACAGGTCAAATAGGGCGGAATAAGTCGAGGGAAAGCTCAATTAATTTTTGCGAAACTTTTTTCCCTGAACAAATACAAAATTTCTTTAATTCGAGATCAAAATTAGCTAATATTATTTTTCCTTTTCTAATAGAAAGAAGACAGAGGGGAATTTATTTTTTAGAAAAGAGCAAAACGTTTTACAAATTTTTGATAATGATAAAAATTTCACTTTGATTTAGGGAGCGTACAAGTATTATGTAACGCAATTTGGGGGGGAGGGGGGTCTCGTAAAACGTTACCATGCGTTACAAGGGGGGGAGGGGGGGTTGAACAACGCGGAACGTAACTAGTATTTTTGCGACTTTCCTATACTTTGCGCAACATAATTGTGACTTTTAGATAAAAATGGCCATTTGAGCGTTACGTAACGTCTAGGGGGGGGGGGTCCAGAAAAATGTTACGGCGCGTTACATGGGGGAGGGGGGGGGGTCAAAAATCTTCAAAAATTGCGTTACGTGATACTTGTACGCTCCCTTATATAAAAAAATACACCGGGAAAAAATTTCAGCAAAATCGAGTAGATGAAGTTTATTTTTTCCCAAATTTTGAAAGTTTTAACCACTCATTTATTATAGAATAATTTAACTGAAACCCACCCCCTCCCATGGATCCACGCTTTAGCGGCTTTTTGGTCTATTAAGAAGTATCGTACCTGAAGACAATTGTCTCGTCGCTTTAAAGCCACGTTCAAATTTTTTTACTTTCTCTTATTTTATTTGGACAAGAGAGAAAATATTTGCAGTTAGACAGTGAAACACTAAAAACAGCAAATGTAAAGTAACTGTAAATCCAGATTAATTTGTATTTGTATTATATACAAATTAATCTATTCAATTCTGCTTATGTGACTGATGATAGAGTTATCCAATTTAAGACGAAACGTCTCTATTTTATTGAGTTTTTTAAACATGGGTTCTTACATTGGCTGAATCCTTTTCCACCTCAAAATTTATCTATAATTCCTTAGAAAATAGTCTATATCTTAATTAGTATGAACTCTAATTTATTTAAACTTCAAACAATTTTCAAACAAATAAAGATAAAAAATTTACTTTTTATGCCCCCGATCCCCCCCTCCCCCCTCATGATTCATGCCTGGAATAAGCGTTTTGTATTCTGGAGAGAAGTTGCTGTTGATATCACAAGTTGCGAAAGAGAAGTACAGGAGCAGCAAATTAAAAAGCATTTGTATGCCAAATGCCGAAGGAGACGTTTCGGACAAAATTCATTATTCCATCCTGAGGACGTACTTCAAAAATAAAATATACATAAGGAGATGTTTCGGTTGTAAAGTGAGCGCCACAATTAAGTCCCCACCTGATAGCTTTAGCCTTAAATATATGGTATAGTATATGGTGTATAGTGAAATAATTTTAATGGCTGAAAAGGTAAAAAGTATAATCTGGTACAGATGATTTTTACTTTTTCAAATTTAAAATTATTTTACCATTTACCATATATTATACCATATAAGATTTAAACTTTCGACCGTTGGTTCTCGTTGAAACATTTTGTAAATTAAAATTAAATATACAAATTAAACACTAGGTTATTTGTTTCAAAGGTTTAACGGTTTAACCTTTGAAACAAATAACCTAGTGTTTAATTTGTATATTTAATTTTAATTATACCATATATTTAAGGCTAAAGCTATCAGATGGGGACTTAATTGTGGCGCTCACTGTACCATTTAAATATGTATATTTTATTTTTGTTGTACGGAATGTGGATGGACAAATAAATTTTGTCCGAAACGTCTCCTTCATCATTTGGTATACAAATGCTTTTTAATTTGCTGCTCCATTATAAGCGTTTAGTACTTGAAACTTCTTTTGAATATTCGTTTAACTAAAGATTTCGAATATATTCTATTTTTATCAATAAAGTAATCTTATCACTTAAATAAACCACGAAATAAATCTGACATTTTAATGAATTCATTAATATCTATTTTATTTCTGTCTCGACCAAATTCAAAATGAGTTAATAGGAGAAGAAGGAGGAGGGAGCTCCTCCGGATAAATCAGTGTTAAATGGTCGTTGTGTCCAAGTGGAGGCGCGCGCCCGCGATTCGTTAATCTCTCTGTGTGGGGGGCCAACATCTACCATTAACGAGTACTTCCTGTCGGGGGTGCCTGGTGTGCTGTGCTGCCGTGCCAGACGAGTAGGTGTGCTTCTGTATATACACTTATACACTTATGCATGAAGGAAGTAGCTCATTGGCAAGGTGTTGGCGCGCACTGATTCGTTCAATCAACGCAATACGGGATGTGACATCACCTGCCTACATCATCATCAGCAGCAGCAAGCAGCATCATCAGCATCAGGGCCGGAGCCATTATTGTTATTAACAGAGATGATGAGATCGAGGCTATAGATAGAGCTCATTCTTATTTGATTGCTTTTTTGAGGAATGCATTCGATTATAATCTCATTGCTGCTGATTTATACTAACACTAGGCCTCTTCATCAACACAAAGACCAGAAACTTTTCTCTTACCTATATATGAGGGGTTCAGAGCAAAAGTGAACCAAGTCTACTTTTTACTTTTTTGAGAAAAATCAAATTTAAAGTCTTAATTCCTCTTAAAATATACAATATTTATTTATTTTACATCTCAACAATCATTAAGAACTTAAATTATACTTTATCTAAGTACACATTTTAAATTTTATATTCAGATTATTGGATTTTTTTTTCATTAAGTAACTGCTGCACCCTGGAGGATTAGTATTGAAATTTGGACATGGTTCATTATTACACCGAATAACTACCATAATTTACTATTCAAAAAGAGAAAAATAAAAAAAATTGTTTACTTCCACTTTTGCTTTGAACCACTTAAATATTATATTGAGAGAAAGTATTGCATTCATGCCACAAATTCGATGTCGAGATTTTGATGGAAATACACGTTTTGAGGCCCCTGAGTAAATAAAAGTGATTAATATAAATCAAGAATGAAATGAGCTGCTTGTTCTAAATTTTATATCTAAGTTAGGTACCCCCCTAGGCGCTGAAATAAGCTTTTAAATAAACCCAAACGGTACTTTACTGATGTACTTTTTCAGTTTTTTTTTTTTTCGATTTTTTCAAAATTTACTCCAATGATTTTTGATTAAAAATAAATTATTTTTTATATCCTCTTTAAAATGTATATTCTTCTTTTGCCCTGAAGCAAACAAAAACTACTCGCTTCCAGAGATTTTTAACAATTTTTAATGGTCCACTTTAGAGAATCTGGAACAATTATTCGAAAAATTTATTAGTATGTTTGTTGATTGTTTGAGAGGGCTTTTCTTCAAAGCAAAAACAAACAGATCTGCACTATTCTTTAGAATTCGCCAATTTCTTTTATATACAATTTAACACCTACACTATTAGATTAGGATTAGCAGTTTATATATGTTTTCCTTAGACAAATATTTTCTAATAAATTACCAACTTTCCTATATTAATCTCTATAATTAAATATATGATTTTTATTATATTATTTAAATATTTAAAAGGACTGTCAAATAACTAGAGTTGTTGAGTTTATGTATAAAAGTTGGCCAACTTTCAACTTCTCTCTCTCTCTCTCGCTCCATACGAGTATGTTTAAACAAGGGTAAAAGCAAAATACACAAAATGCACTTGAATTCAAAGAGATTAATTAATTAAATAAAAAAAAAACGACAACAACAACAAAAACAAAACTATAAAGATAAAAACATGATTATTTTAAAATTAAATTAAATAAATAAAAAAAACCTATTTAGATAAGAAAATCAAATATTTATTAAAATACTGGCAAATAAATATAAAATAAAATTAGAAAAAGATACGAAAGACCTAAAAATAAAAATTCATTGGGGGGGAGGGGTGCGTTATATATAATAAATGTTTAATAAATAAATCGATCGGAAAAATTTATCAAATGAAAAAGTTTGATTATAAAATTAGAGGACAAAAAGAAATAAAAATTATATAGAGAAAAAAATGAATCATGGGACCATTTATTAGTCGACTAATCAGCTCTAAAATGATCTTTGGGCATAAAATTTTATTTATCCCAAGATGGGGGTCCAAGACCTTAGCTCATTAATGCCATTGTATTTTATAAAATGTCTGTGTGTGAGTTAAATTTTTTCTAATTCTCTCTGTTCTTTTCTTCCAGATAGGGGTTGCACCCCCTCGATTCAGGTGCTAGAGCATAGCATACCTTAGTCTTTGCTGAGAAGCCAAGGCTGCGTCTCTTCGTTCTATATTTATGCATTTTGGTGTAGTAAGTAAATTTTTAATTTATACTTTAGATTAATTCATAAAGTATTAAATATAGAAAAGTACCATATGTTGTGTCTAGCCGATATTATAGAAAATTATTATTTTTTTTTTAAATTAAAATCAGAGGGCACCTTACGTAACAAAAAATCATTAATAGGAAATTAAACGATTTAAAAATTTCGTCAATTGAAAAATTTATCCTTACATTATTAATAACGACATTAAAACCAATAATAACTTAATAGGACTACATGTTATACAAATACAAAATCTTACATCTAAACAAATAAGATTATTAATCCGAATAAATAATCCATTTTTCTTTCTCCCACTGGTTTTGAGGAAAAATGAAGATGAATCCTTTCGGGAGATTTTTTTTTATAGTGGGTGTTGGGGGTGGAAGATGTCAACATGCGGTAATGACGCTTGAAAGCGATTTGCCCGTCTCTCTTCTGGCCCAATGCATTTACACGATGTCTTGTCACTTGGCTGTAAATACAAGAAGATCATCATCCACTGCAAAGATCCATCCTAAGATAAAAGGTGCTATTATAGATGAAATGAAGAAGAAAAGAGGAAAAAAATAATTCGTTTCAGTATAAACAGGACTAAAGTGTTATGGCCTGTCGCTTTTATTCGCATTCTCTTTAATTGGGTCATTTAATCTCACACACAAACAGACACAAATACATATACAAATCGCACATCTCTAATTGGATCTAATTTCTTGATCAAAAGAACCATCAGCTTTTAGATTAGATACGAAATTAATTCAAACAGAAAGAAAAATGCACGCACTAAGGTTATTATACTTGCAAAAATATTAGGGAAAACAAAGGACAGGATAATATCAAAAGGATTTTTGAATTTAATCGTGGAACTCTAAGATTATAATTTTTTGTCTTTTGGTTTTGGGGGAGGAAGATAAAATTCTCTCTGAAGTTGATGTGGTTGTTTTTTTTTCAATTAAAATTTTTTTTTCTCTTCACATATATATGTAAAAGAGAGAGAGTGTTGTTTTTATGAAAAAATTAATGTGGGTATGATATTTGATGGGTATACACGTTTTGAGGTCCCCTGAGTCCAAAAATATGGGACTGTCAAAATGGTCTGTCTGTGAACAAAATAATCTATAATGGAAATGAGCTATGGAGGTGGAAATTTTATATTTAAGTTAGGTACACCACTAAGGCGCGAAAATAAGCTTTTATATAAAATCGTCCAAAAAAGTACTAGTAGGCTACTTTACTGATGTACTTTTTCAGTTTTTTCTCAAAATTGGCTATTACAATCAAAAAAGAAAAAATAGTGTCTGTGCGACGAGTCACACCAGATCACCCCCTTGATTACAATTTAATTAATGTGAGGTGGATAGCTGAGTAGATCATGTAGTAAGGAAGAAAGAAAAGAGCGATTGTAGCCAAGTTTATTTCGCTTATTAATCACCTCAAGCCGACGTTTCAGTCAGATTTACGACCATTCTCAGGGCTGAAGTTCTCATTGCCATTCGACATTTTGAGGAATTTTGTGACAAATTTTCGAATGGGAATGAGGACTTTTGTTGACACGCTTCAGCCCTGGGGTTGGTCGTATATCTGACCGAAACGTCGGCTTGAAGTGATTAATAAATGAAATAAACTTAGCTGCAATCGCTCTTTTCTTTCTTTTGATTAAAATTCATAAATCAATTATTTTTTAGATCCTTTTTAAAGTGTAGGCCTATATCTCATTTTACTCTCAAAATTGTTTGAAGCACACTTTACTCTTGCACTTCATAGGAAAGATAGGAGAAATGGTTGCCATTGTAGCAAAATATAAATATTTTTCTATGTTTATAAATTTTATATCTTGGATTCAAATGTACCATACTATCTGAAAATAAATATATTCTAATTCTAAATGGCTCAGTAGGAAGAGATCCCAAAACCAACAAATATTTTTGTGCTCCTTCATAAGCTGGAAAAGGACATAGCTAAATGTCGACATAAAAAAATCTGGTGGTGCAAACATGGAACACAACTTTCAATTTCTGAACGTAAGAGAAAGTTGAAGGCTGTGGGACCAGTCACACTTTTTTTTTATAAATATTTTCATCTAAAATTTAAAAAAAAATGCCACGCCCCATGATCAATAAAATACTAGTATACTCTTGAAAATAACTTTGAAATAAACTAATTGATTTATATTCAAATAAATAATTAATTCAATTTGGAATAAGTCCACGTAAGAAAAGAGAAAATTTCAATTTCTTAAAAGGAATGAATCGCAACAAATGTGTATTTGTGTCTTTGCTTTATATAATAAATACAAAGACCAAAGCTAAAGCTTGTAATCTGATGAATGAAATTTGCAATCTGTTTGAAACATTCGTCGATGTATATGTTTATATATGTAGAATACATACATAAATAGAGCATGGATTTTTATACCCCCGTTTTAGGGTTTTTCACCCTCTTCTTTTCCATTCTATTAAACCGGCAAATTCATTCACTCGACACAAGAGAGCGAATGTCGCGGAATAAAAAGAAATTCGTGTCTGACGTTTGATATTTTTATCAATCTCTATAATAAAAAATTTCAAGCCTATTAATCTATTGGAATTTTTATTCCTTAAAACAAAAAAAAAAATAATAATTTTTTTTAGAAGGAAAAAATTGCTTTGAATAATTTTTATTCCATTGAGAATGGTAGGGCAAAATTTTATTTTTTCATTGTTGATATTTAAATTTTTACTTCTATCGTCATATAGATTTAATACATTTTCCTCTCAGCCATCCCCACTCCTCGATTATATAGCTAGTTTTATAAATAACATTATTATTATAATAATTAATTTCGTTAGGTCTTATTAGATAAGGGGCCATCCATAAATTACGTCACTCGAATTTCAAGACTTTTCAACCCCTCCCCCCTTCCTTGTCACAGGTTGTCACATTTTTAAAAATCCCTCCCCCCCTGATGTGACGTCACACATTTTGCAATTTTATCAATAATAGACACCTAATTATGCTAATTAAAAATACAAAAATTAATCATCTTGTGTCCATCGACTTTGGACCCACTCCTTCATATTATTTATTACTGGTAAATCATTTTCATTCTGAATTTGGAACATCCATGGTGTCGAATTTTGAAATGTGACGTCACAAGGTTTTTCACCCCCCTGCCCCTTGTCACATAATGTCACATTCTGGTGATACCCTCCCCCCCTTTTAGGTGTGACGTAATTAATGGATGGCCCCTAATTAGAAGAAAACCCAAATATTTCTTTATATACTTAAGTAACCCTACTATATAACTATATTAGTCAAATCATCATTTATAACTTTTAAATTTTAACATTTTGAACAGTAACCGAACCTATGACCTCAGTATTTCAATTGCTTGTTTAAATGTTTTTTTATCTTATTCCAAATTTTCCAAGACTGAAGATGGTTCAATAAAATTAACCCGAAACGTCTCGTTGGATTATAAAAAATCGCAGGCTTTTTATTTTTAGCTGCACCTGCCCCTTCTCCTGTTTATAGAAAAACACTGACTTCATTGATTTAAATTTTTTATTTAATTTCGGAGAGCATCTTCGGTTATTTTTCTGACCGATAAAATTTAAATAAATATGGTGCCTGGACCTCCTTATCAGGTCTTTTCTTTAAAGCCAGATGTTAAAATTTAAAATAAATAAATGGGTTAAAAGTAATGTAAAAACAATCAGCGTTAAAAAAATGCTATTCTCTAAACAAAGTTTTAACAGCGACGTTAACATTTTGCTTTTATTTCCAAAGCTATAAAAATCATAAAAAAAATCATAACCTTACTTTTTAGGTTAAGGCGCCATTTTTTATTTTAATCACGACGTTAAAATATTAAAGCCCCCCCCCCTAGACATGACATTAATTTTCAACAATATTTACTAAATGTTAACGCTTTGGCTTTAAAGTTTTTGTTTATATAATAGCTATTTGAGACAAGGAGGTGATTCTGAAGCAGCATTATTTTAACGCTGATTTTTTTTACATTACTTTCTTTAACACCTTATTTGTTTAGTTTAAATTTTAACGTCTGTTTTAGAGAATAGACCTGTGAGTTATTTAAAATAATGAGTATCGTTAAAGTCTATATGGCCTAAGATTCCGAAAAGACTAAAAAAAAAAAAATAAAAAATAATAATGATTCATATAAATAGGCATATCTTCAACCTATCGTCTAACCTTCTTTAGATCTTGTTGACATTATATTTCTTAGTATTTTTTTTTTTTTTTAATTATTTATTATTTAATACATTTTGTTTCCCGTATTTAAATTCTGACAGGTTCACATACAACTATTAATAAATAGAATAAGAAAAAAAAAACTCTATTTTTATATAAACTTATAAGGTTCTTGAATCTTGAAGACGCTTAAATATTAGGGTGTCCCCCGAAGCACGGAGAGTTCAGTGTTTTATCGACCCTTGGGGTGTTTTTTAGCTGTCTCTTCCACGGGGATATAAATGCCCATGTCCAGTCCAGAGATGAATCGACACTCACCTCGGGTTCCAAGCATCCCTTTGCCCTTTGCCCTTTTCCCTTTTACCTGACACCCTTAAACCTTAAAACCTTGATGTCTGAGCGACGATTTGTTTGCCATTTAGCCTAACCGACCCCTTTACACAAGCCAAAGACCAAGCAAGAATAAATATCGTCATTAAATTAAATTACAAAACACAAATAAAATTTTTCTATTTCAAGGGAGAATTTAAAAAAACAAAACGATGACAATATCAATTTATAAAGAAAAATATATATTTTTTATATCTTAATTAATATTCTATTAAAAGATGATCTTGAAGGTCGAGAGCTTTGCCCTCTGGCAAGAGCCTAATAAATTTCCAGGAATAGGAGGATTAAAGATATTACGTGTCTCCGATGAGGATGATTGAAATTAATCGCAGCCGTCAGGGGTCGAGGTTACCGTTATTGGACGCAAAATTACACTTCGATTCGAATGTGGGCTAAATTAACAAACCAAGGCCCTTTCCGATTTCATCTATATGAGTCATTTAATATATTTTACAACAATTATCAAAGTAAATTAATTAAAATATTTATATTCGCGTAAAGTAAAATCTAATAAATTTTTATTTTGTTTGTCTGAACTTTTAATTGTTTGAACAATGAACAGTATTTTTTTTTTTAAAACAATTTTCTCCAAGTAATCCATTTCTTTTTTTGTTCCAAATATTTATTTACCATTGTTGAGGTTTCAGAAGTAAGTTTGATTGCCAAACTATCAGGTGTTGGCTACCAAACAATTTAAATAAATAGGGGCAGGGTCTAAATGGCCTTCGGTGCCGAAAAAAGATCTTAAGGGGCGCGTCTCGGGGTGCTCATTTTGGGACTTTCCAGCGGCCACAATTTTGAAGCTATCGACCTCAAATTTTTTTAAATTAAAACTATTTAAAGGGGTTGAGAGAAATAACCAGCAAATTTATAGCTCCACCTGACGTCCTTTTATTTGGCAGATATTTCGATGCGTAGAACACACATCATCTTCAGTGCCGCGCTTAAAATTTAATTTACAAAAATATAAACAAAGATGAAAATTACATAATACAGTTTTTTTAAATAATTTTGTTTTTAGAAAGTACTCACAGGATATAGTAGGTGGGCTTAGTCTATTTATATCAAATGCCTTAGGGGCGTTATACATAGCGGAGGTGCCTTCTCTAAGCTGATGACCGCTCTGTGTCCATAGCAGAATTGATATTAAAATAATATAGAGCAATCTATTAAAAGATCAATCAACTAAGTTCTTAAATTAATCATTAGATGGCACCTCCTTATTGATTTGGTCCTAGTATAGACTTTTTACACTTACTTTTAGTCTATAATTATTTTCTAACCTTGTATATTTTGTGTATTTAATTTTATTTTTTTATTTTTATATTTGTTAATGTTAGAAAAAATTTTTTCTTAAAATCGAATTAAATTTGTAAAAGTCATACTAGGACCCAAATCAATAAGGAGGTGCCATCTAATGATTAATTTAAGAACTTAGTTGATTGATCTTTTAATAGATTGCTCTATATTATTTTAATATCAATTCTGCTATGGACACAGAGCGGTCATCAGCTTAGAGAAGGCACCTCCGCTATGTATAACGCCCCTAAGGCATTTGATATAAATAGACTAAGCCCACCTACTATATCCTGTGAGTACTTTCTAAAAAACAAAATTATTTCAAAAAACTGTATTATGTAATTTTCATCTTTGTTTATATTTTTGTAAATTAAATTTTAAAGCGCGGCACTGAAGATGATGTGTGTTCTACGCATCGAAATATCTGCCAAATAAAAGGACGTCAGGTGGAGCTATAAATTTGCTGGTTATTTCTCTCCAACCCCTTTACTCTACTCATCCCAGCCTAATATTCAAACTACGTAAAACTATTTTAAAATATCTACAACTTATGAAGCCCTTTTTTGATTTTCGAAAAAAAAAAATTTTTTTTTAGATTAATGGCATTAAATAAAAGATATTTTAAAAAAAGCAGCTCTATAAGTTGTAGATAATTAAATTAGTAATCATTGTGTTAAAAATAATTAATTTTTTGCCTTTAATTAATTAGCTGGAAAGTCTAGAATGAAATGGAACAAGTTGCGTGTTATCCAATGGGGGAACACTAACGCCATCTGGTGCCGCCTCCCGAGTCAATCGTGTTTTAACGGTTTTCCGAGACGCGCACCTTAAATGAAATTTAAAAAAAAAAAAAAAAAAAAAAAAAAAAAAAAAAAACTATCAGGTGCAAGTTTGTTTTACTTTTTTTTCAATTTGTTTAAAGGTCTTTTTCTGCATCTAAAGCCATTTAGACCCCATCCCTATTTATTTTAAATAATTGATAGCCAATTGAATTGTAATATTTTTTTCTCGCTTGGGATGGATAGCGAACCCGGGAGCCGGGTGTAAATTCTTTAAATACAAATTTTATTCATAACATTCTAACAGGCCTAGAAAATTGGTTAAAAATAATCCAAGTACCCGAGGAAAAAATGATTGAGGGATACACGCTTGCAGCAGGTCTACATAGTGAACCTTTAGGGATACTCACGCCAGCATCAGGGACACATCGAAAGTGATTAGAAGAAAAATGTGTCCCTGGTGCGGGCATGTGTATCCCTAAAGGTTGACTATGCAGCCTACTGCGGGTGTGTTGGTGGATCCCTCGATCATTTTTAATAATTTTTACTCTGGTGGAGTGGAGTGTAGAAATATTTAATTAGGCCTACTGTACTTGTAGAAAAAAAATACTTTTTATAAGAAGACATTTTGGGGTAATTACTATTTTCATATAAAACACCCATCTATTATTCGTTTATTAAATTTCTACGAACAAAAAAAAATCAGGATCAAATAATTTCTATTTAGATAGGTAGTTATTTACTATTTAAAATATTTTATTTAATAATTATTTTGGTATAATAATAGCTAAATTGCTGATATTTTCTAACAAAATTTAATGGTGGTTGGGTTCGACTCTCGCCTCATGCAGACGAATAAATGAATATCATTGTAATGGATACATTAATAATTTAACCGGATCAGATGCCAAAAGTCATTAAGCGGAAAATTAATTATAATAAAATGTTAATATTTGTTGGCGTTATTTTCTATTCGTAATAAGAAGGTTTAAACATTTTTAATAGAAAAAATAAGACAATAAAACTTACAGAAAAAAAACTTCATAAACCCAAGATGTATCTTACCTGAAACAAACAAAAAAAAATAAAATTATAAATTTGTCAACCAGAAATCAGGTAACATGATTTCTATACTACTATCAAATCTTTGAGATTTCTCGAAACAGTATAGTTTGTAGCAGAGTGACTTAATAATTTATATAATTAGATATCACTTCATGTACCCGAAAAAAGATATAAGGGTGTGCCGCTAGAGTTGGCGCACAGCACACAACTTTCTCTTACCTTCGGTAATCGAAAGTTGTGTTCTGTCCATTGTCACACCAGATTTTTCTCTAATAATCGCCTTATTTAGTCACTATGCTACAAACTATATATACTGTTTTGAGAACATTTATTTAAACCATTTGCAATCCTAATGATTAAAATAAATATTTATCGTAATGAAAGACTGAAGATGGGAGAATGAAATTTTCTCGAAACGTCTCAATATATTATAAAATAAGAAATTATATATAATATTTAAGATATTATATACATCGCGTAGGTAAGCCGCGAACGGAAATTTATATAATTAGATATTACTTCGTGTACCTGACTCCCGGCGGCACACCCTTATATCTTTTTTCGGGTACATGAAGTAATATCTAATTATATATATCTCAATATATTGTTAAAAAATGGAGGATTTTTTTTTGGCCGCTCCTGTCTTTCTCCCGATATACAGCCACTGACTTCATTGATTTAAAAATATACACATTTTTTTTTTTTTTTTAATTTCATTTCATTAAATTCTTTTTTCGGCAACCGAAGGCCCAATATTTAACAATAAATTTAAATTATTTTAATTTTCTCCTCTCCAAATTTTAAATGGAACTAAAATACATTTCTAATTGCAAATAAATTGAAGTTTATATAAAATACAACGTTTCTATTGTCTTCTTCAGATATAATCCACAAAAGAAGAGATATTCTGAACTATCGATTCATAAAATTAATTTTCCATATTTTTGGCATCAGCGAGTTACCTGAGCTAAGATGGAAATTCCTTAAATATCGCCTAATTAATTATTTTATTTTCTCTCACCGTGCCACAGAAAGAGGATCCTTCTCCTCTCAGTTTCGTCTAATTATAATTTTCAATGTCGGTATAAAGGAACAAAGCAAGAAGGGATGAGAATTGAGCCAACAAGTTTACATCTTGATGACCCCTATCTTCTCAGTCTTCCTTATTTTTCATCTTATGAAAATATTTATTCATAAAAATTGATATTAAGGGAAAAATTTTCGAGGGAATGATTTATTATGTTTTTCTTCTCTTTTTTTTTACCCATACTATATTTTTTCAGTAATGAATTCATCTTAAATTCGGAAATGTTTTGCCTTATTTAACCTTCGCTATCTTTAATTTTGTGAGAAAAGAAAGTACTCTCTCTCTCTCTCACTCTGAAGGGGTCCAAGAGGACGTCGACGTTTGATATAAATCCCATCTTTCGAGGGTTGGGGGCTCCCTTTTATCCCAAGGGCTCAAGACTCCACAGGTCCCTTCTTCTTCTTTCTTCTTCTTCTTATGGGCGACCGAACTTCAAGATGGTTTTTATGCAAAGGCAGCCTGGTGGTGGTAAACCTGGATTTATTGCCCCTATGACCCGTTACAAGTTAATCCACAATTTAAAACTCTCTCTCTGTCTTAAGACGTAAGCTTATTTAGCCCCGGCACAGGGTGGATCAGAAGAAGGTTATTTATCGCTCATACAAGGCCATTACAGAAAGAAATTATACCGAAATATATAGATATAAAAGAAGGAAAATTTTCTTAAGGGTTTTAAAAAGTTAAATTTAAAAACGACGTTTATTATTCAGCACAACAACTTTTTCTTATTATAATTATAGTATCGAGAAATGGAAATATATGACTGTAAGATACTTTACCGAATATTTTAGGATATAGTGGATCTATTGTACAACTAATTATTACGTAATATTAAGTATTTAATCAAAAAACCAGGAGATAAATATATATTACATCCAGGACCGCAGACAGACTTGACGAATTCCGGGGCTACTTAATAATACGCCTCCCCCCCTTAAAGTTTTTTTTAGTTTGTAAAAGGGTATTGTGGCCTATCCTTCATGCTAACGATTTTTTACACAGTTCATTCCCAACTCAAATAGACGACTTCCGGGGGGGGGGGGTCTGGGGATATGGAAATTTTTTTTGAAAATTAGACACTGAAATCTGCGTTTTTAGTTATCCTGAGTCGTGAAAAATATTATCAAACTTGATTTGGGCTTAAAGGGCCCGGGCCCTTCAGAAAAAAAAATTAAAAAAAAATTTTTTTTTATTGAAATTTTAACCATCAAAATTATTTTTTTATTATTAGAGGTTATGAATATGGAGAAAATATACTGGTTGCTTTCCACAATTATTTTAACGATCTGTCCCAGCAAAATTTTAACTTTTATTATTAGAATTTTAAGGTTGGAGTGCAAAGGGTCCTGGCCCCCTCGGAGGGTCCATTTTGCCCAATCATAAACACAAACTCATCTCGCAAATTTATATCTTAAAAAAAAATCTCCAAACCAATCATAACACATCGCTCCACCTTTCCCCTTTTTCATCTATGAGAGAGGGAAGACCACGCCCATTCTTCTATACCTGATCTTCATAAAACAGAATTTCCCGATTTTCAAAATTTTTTCCTTAATTTCTCAATAAACTGGGTTAATGATTTTCAATATTTTATATTTGTACTTTATGATACTTATGACCTAAAAATATAATTCGTATACGATTCAATTAAAAATAAACATTTTTTTCCCATACTAATAAGAGAGAGTGAGAGAGGAGACGGAATTTACAAAGTAAACGATACCCGCCTGTATTTTTACTCTAGTGAATGTTTATAGAAGAAGATCGAATGCATCTGTGTGTAACTTTGCGTTTGATCTTAAGGCTTTTGCTTGCTTTTAATTAAGGTGCCTACCCCATTCCACCACCACCCCCCTTCCCCCTCCACCTAACAGACATGTCCTCCTCCTATAAACATACACACGAAGCGAATTAAATCCCAAGTTGTTGCTTTTGTTTTGCTGTTTTCCAAAGATTTCAAGTTGAACAAGTGGCGTTGTTGCAGAGCAATTATACTCCTATTGTCTCCCTCTACTTGGAATGAAATACGAAAACAGAAAATATGCCCCCAACCCCAACCACCTCTTCTCTCTCTACAACCCCTTCTTTTTCTTTTCAACCACAAAACGTACACTGCTGTCATACTAATGAATATAAGACTCAAGATTTTCCGCAACACTCGAAGAATATACAAAAAGATTTCTTAGTAATTACTAAGTGAAAATTTTACCAAAATAAATACTCTTTTATTAAAAAATATATATAATTATACCCCCCCCCCCCCCTTCAATATTGACGTTTCCCTATTAATATAACAGTCTTGTTGTAAATATTATATTTTTTTTTTTATAAATACTAAAAGTATCCTTAAACTTTTTCTTTCTCATTTTTCCTTAGTTATTTAATTAAATCAAATAAAATTTAAGCTTGTTGAACCTTAAATAATTTAATTTCTTCTTGCACGATGATGATGTTCTTCAATCACGGCGTATACATACTCGGGTGCAGTTTGAAACCCCAAGCAAGCCAAGGCCTATAAGCGCTTTACATCTCTCGAGGACTTTGTTAATTCAAAGAAGTTGGACACGAACACGAACAGAGAGCAAGAGAGAGAAGAGGGTGGGTTTTAGTTTTTTAATTTTTCCGCTTGATGCGGCTCTAAGGGATGATGAAGAACTTCTACGAAACCTTTTTCCTGTGGCCCAGGACAAAGAACGTTTAGCCATTCGTAATCAAGTTAAGTAGAGAAGGGACGGCAAAGAGAGAGAGGGAGAGGGAGGTGGGGGTCGGAGAAATTACCCTTTCATCTTTTATACATTCAAAAAGGAAATGGAGAAAATTATTTGAATATTAAATATTAAGTTGATATCGCTACCTTACAAATTAATTAAAGTTGTTTGTCTTGCCATATTGCCGTTTTATATTTAATCTCTGAGAAAAAAATTTCTAAGGAGAAATTGAATTATTTATTTAATATTGACTATTAATTAATCAAACGAACTAGAGTTTACGGCCCTAATATCAGGTCATTTCAAGCATCAGGAAGCGAGATGTAGGTATTCAAAAGTGCTAAGAACTGAGAAAGAGTCTTGACCCGCTTGGGTACAACAACCATTCTTCTAAGCGTTTATTAATTTCAGAGTATTTCTTTGAGCTCTATACACTTTGTCCATTCTTTCTCTAATTTTTTTATCCAAAAAATAAGATTTGTCGAGGACATCAAAATAGGTATTTGTTTGTGAGATGATTTCATCGTTGGAGTCAAATCTCTTCCCACCGAGCCATTTTTTCAGGTTTGGAATCAAGAAATAGTCACTCGGGGCTAAATCCGGAGAATAGGGCGGTTGATTTTTGTCATGGAAACTGCACATGTGTGCACCCTTGATTTGTCCTGCATTGTCTTCCCATATCACGAGGTAGTCTGCTATTAATGGCTGTCAAACAAAAACTAAAAGATCCAGCTGGTTCAAATTTCGACAGGACTCAGCTGATAGTTGCCTGCTGACAGG
Organism: Euborellia annulipes; assembly: GCA_023213315.1. Taxonomy (NCBI): domain Eukaryota; kingdom Metazoa; phylum Arthropoda; class Insecta; order Dermaptera; family Anisolabididae; genus Euborellia; species Euborellia annulipes. Next base: position 110,733 of record JAKCPI010017629.1, on the reverse strand, counting down.
GGAAGTGTTGCCATTTCAATTAAGAAGCGGGAAATTCAAAAAGTCACAGACTTATTGACCTGCCATCTTATATAACTATTATGTCATATATATAGAGAAAGTATTGGATTCATGCCGAAAATTCGATGTCGAGATTTTGATTGATATACACGTTTTGAGGTCCCCTGAATCCAAAAAAAAGTGGTTTCCGTGACATAGTCTGTCTGTGTGTCTGTGTCTAAGAAATTAAGCTAGGAGGTTGAAATTTTATATTTAAGTTAGACACCCCCTAGGGCGTGAAAATAAGCTTTTAATCAAAATCGGCCTAAAAGTACTTTACTGATGTAGTTTTTCAGTTTTTTTCGATTTTCTCAAAATTCGCTCCAACGATTTTGATTAAAATTCAAAAATAAATTATTTTTAGGATGCTCTTTAAAATATCTATTCTCATTTTGCCATTGAAATCTTCTGAACTTACTTTTACTTTACTCTTGTACTTCATAGGAAGGAAAGGAGAAATGGTTGCCATGGTAACAAAATATGGGGGCGGACCCTCCCTCCTCCCTCTCGGTACTGGATAGACCAACAGTATTTTATTTAATTTGGAAAAATTTATTATAAAATTAAGTAACAAAACTGAATAAATTATTAATAAAATTTTTCTACTTTTTGGCGATTATATTTGGCTTTGATAGTGTATGTTTGATAAAAGAAAATTGAACTGAAGAAAAATCAATAATACTTTTAATTTATTAGAAATTAAAAACCCTTTAGTAAAATGAAATATTAACAGAGAGTTTGGAATTTTCTCTCTTCCTTTATATTTCAAAAAGAAGAATAGAACTTTTTGTATATATATTTTGGTTTAAGAATTTTTGTTCCAAATAAAAAAAAAAAAAAAAAAAAAAAACAACCCATCAAAGAGTAAATTTATTAGTCACTCTATGTAGATAGATGTTAATTAGAGTTGAAGATTCTTGAAGCATGTAAGTAGAAAGAGAGAGAAAAAAAAAGCGCGACCTTAATGGTCAACCCCTTAGGGACAAATGAGTGCAAGAGGGGGCAAGCGACGCGTGCAAAATCAAAGAAATCCCGGAGCACTCTTATATCCCAGCTCCTCCACCTCACTGCCTCTCTTCCCTCACTAGCCCTCTTTGACTTGAATTGCTTTTAATTTTCCCTGCCATTTCTCCTGATTCTTCTCTCCTCTCTTTCTCTCTCTCTCTCTCTCTCTCTCTCTCATCCTAATTTCACCGTTTTAAAACAAGAATTAAGTTTTGGGCTTTTCCAAATTAAAACACAGCTCAACACTGCTGCCGAGGGTGGGTGGTCCAGCGGCAGCTTCCTTCAGTCGAATCTCTTCACCCTGTGCCTTGCGTTGCGGTTTTAGTCTAATTAATTCCGCTTATAAATTCCGATTCTTGACTTGGCTGGCTTGGCGTGTGCTTTCTGTGCTGCTCATTTCTTCGTCTCCCAACGGAGGCCTCTATTCCGTATTGTTTTAAGCCCTCACGCACTTTTAATCTCGGGCGCAATCGGATATTAGAAAACCTTTGCAGGCAGAAACCTTAATACAATATTTCTCACACCCTTTTGCGCCGCTTCATTTTTATATAGGTCATTTCAAGGATAAAAAAAAAAACTCAACAATATTGAATTCAATAAAAAACCACATTTCATAAGAAGTATTCTACTTTTGATTAATGTTATAGTAGATAATATATTAAAGAAATTTAAATTTTATATGAATTTATACCATCTCTTTTATTACATAATTAAAAGAAAACTATCATTGAATGAACATTTAGAAAAATTCTTAATCTTAAGGAGATATGCAGCCAGGAGAATAAAAAAAACCTTTTAAATTCTTTTGGTCTACGTTTCGGGCGCCAATCGCGTCGGGACCAGAGGTTTTTATGAAATACACATAAATGTGAGAGATATAAAATAATCTCCTTTCCTTAAGATTAATATACTGTACAACAGCCATTTTTCACTTTTATTAAGAATAATCACAATTTTGTCGATGTTTTGAGCCGGTCGTGCTCTTCTTCAGGACAAAATAGTTATGATATCTCTCAAAACATAATAATATTTCACTTTTATATTTTTAAATTTCATAAATAGGAAAAGGGCAAGACACTCAAGGAGACAGGACTTTGTTTTGTAGAGGCCCTTGTTCCTTGAAGTAGAGCTGGAGGTCTTGCTTTATGACTTAGGACTTTGTTAGTGGTTCGATTCCCGTGTAGAGCGATAAATCTATTTATACTATATTAGATAACAGTTAATTTAAATAACTGAATAAATGCAGAATAATCTCGTTTTAAAAAGCAATTAACGTACATACCACCCACTGCATATGTATTGAGACTAACACACAAGATATAGGCAACCTAAATGGCACACGCCTGTATTAGGCAGAACCTTGACAAAACAACACATTCCATAAAATGCAATACATTTTTTTAAATATTCTATTATTACTATTATATATAATAAAAATTATTCCCAGACTTATCAGAAAAAAAATAATTTAATTTTGTTCTGGACTGCCCAATACAGGCGTGGGCCATTTGGGTTGTCTAAATCCTGTGCGTGTTAATACATATGCCGATGATGGTACATGGGAACTACTACTTAATGATTACATTGTAACTCCTGATTAATCAGAATTTTATTTTATTTATTAATGCTGTAAACTGTATATACCTTACAAAAATTAGATCTCTAAATCATTTACCTTTAAAAAAAAAAAAAAAAAAAACTGCTAATTTATAATTCCTAAAGATGTTTAAATGAGGAATTAAGGGAAATATAAAGACAGAGGAGCAAGAGGGTTGGAAATTAACTGACTTATTAATAAATAATGTAATACAAAAGACACGATTTCATTTGATATTTATAAAATATACGATCAAAAGCGGATTCAAAGACAGCAAGCACAAGCGGCGGTATTTTCACTTAAAGAAGTTTTCACCTCTCTCTCTCTCTCTCTCTCTCTCGTTTCGAACTCTTAAAATTTGGAGATTAATTAAAACTTTGGTGGGGCGACGTAACAAGCTTTGACAACTTTTTTTTTTTCTTAGCGGTCATCGAGTTTTTAAAACTCATTAATATAAAACAGGTAGTTGTAAAGTGGTTAAAAAATGGAGAAGCGAGGGCGATGACGTCGTCGTTGCTTGGCTTTTGATCTCTGGTGTTTTAATGAAAAAAAAAAAAAAAAAATATGCCAAAGTTTATTTAAAATCTAATTCAATCCAACTCAATAAAAATGTTCGTTCAAAAATCAAACTTTTTTACTTTCTAAACTAAGTTGGATGATAAAGAGAAATTATCTAAATTTTTTTTATTTATTTCATTGTCACATAATCAAGTCTATTCTTTAAAAACAGACGTTAAAATTTAACATCATAAATTGGGTGTTAAAAAGTAAAGTAATAACACCAGAGTTAAAATATGTTATTCTTTAAACAAAGTTTTAACAGTGACGTTAACATTTTACTTTTTAGCACCAGGTGTTAAGGATCCATATAAAGATTGTTATGTTTTCTGCTTGTTCGTGTTTTTACACCCCTCGATAACCTCTCGCGCATGCGCATTACTTACTTGATTTGTTATTTTCAGTTTAATAGGCCTATCTGACACACCAGATTTAAAAAATACTATTCTCTAAACAAAGTTTAAACAGCGACGTTACGTTGCTTTTATCTCAAAATTGCCAAAATCATAACCTTACTTTTTAGGTTGAAGACGCTAACTTTGATGCATAAAATACGGAGTTAAAATATTAAAGACACCCCTTAGACATGGCATTAATTTTTAACTCTCCTAATGTACTGAATTAATTTTTAACACTATTGACTAAATGTTAACGCTTTGGCGTTAAAGTTTTTGCTTACAGAAAAGCAAACAATTTGAGAAGCAATTTTGATGCATACAATACGGCGTTAAAATATTAAAGGCACCCCTTAGACATGACATTAATTTTTAACACTAGTGGCTAAATGTTAACGCTTTGGGGTTAAAGTTTTTGCTTACAGAATAGCAATTTGAGGTGTTAAAATGAATTAACCCTTTGAGGTGTTAAAATGAATTAACCCTTTTTTAGATGTTAAAAGTTAACGTTTTTACTTAGAAAAAGTCCTGATTATTGCATAAGATTTGATAAGTTTTTTCAAAAAATATAAAAAAAAAAGATTTTTATATTTGTTAAAAAAAAGAACGTTGTTTATAGAAGGTGGATGGAATTGGCTCACGTCGTTAGTAGTAGTAGTATTTGTGATTCCGTATAAATCGTTGACCAGTTTGACAATTTATAACCGTAAAAGAGCCTCTGACACATTTTAGGTGGGTTTTTCGGGAGGTCACTTAGCTCATTGGAGGAGGGGGCAGACCCCCGATCATGACGGTTTTCTTTTGATTTATCGGTGTACGCGATACATTAGAGTCCCGGCGCCTTCCCTATCCTCGTCGTCCAGTATCAGAGGGACCCGATGACACTCCCTGTTCTCGGTCTAATTGCTCTTCACATACATACATACAAACCCACCTCCATCGGGAAGCTTAATGTCTTTTTGAACACAGACCCCCTGCCTACACGATGCAAAGTATCGCATTTATTCTAATTACTCGCTGGAACGAACGAGCCTTGAGGGGGTGCCAAAGGTGGTGTGGTTGGTGGTATAAAATCACCATTTTGGACACGAACTAATCAAAATTTTAAAATTGTGTCGTCGTGTCTCCGGGGTGGTCTAATTAAGGTTTTTTTTTTTTTTACAACCCTCTCGAAATTCGATCTGAGTTTTGATTCATATTGAAAGCCTATCGAGAAATAATTACACTCTTTTTCTTTTTAAACCACAAACTGTTTTTGTAGATTAAACGGTTTGTTTGTTAAATGAGAAAATAAAAGTTTTAGAAGAGAATATTACAAAATCATAAGCTAATTGGAAATTTATTATTCTAATAATTAATAAATAAAAATAAGGAATACACAGGGCTGGAACTAGGAGATTTTTTAGGGGGAGGGGGCAACATTTCATTTGCCGCCCCCTCCTTAAAATTGTCTATACAAAATTCATATTCGTTCATCTTTAATTGCCGCCCCCTGATATCTGCCGCCCGGGGCACATGCCCCCATTGCCCCCCTCCAGATCCGGCCTTAGGAATACATTTTTGCAATAAAAAGAATGAAAAATTATTTTAGAGATAGCTTGTTCTTCTTAAATATGAGAATTTAGAGAGAAAAAATATGTTGCTCTGTTATGTGTTATGAGAATTTTTTTTTTTTTTTTTTTTGGAATGGGTGCATAAGGTCCGTAGACCTATAATGACCAATAGTCACATGCAGCCAGGAAGAAATATAAAAACAAAAGGAGAAGCATTGAATTACTGTATAATGAAACAGTACAATGAAACACATATGTATATGTCACATACAATAAGAAAACAGCTAATTTGCCTTGAAAGACCTGTATTTTACTCCTAACTAAATGCCAAATTAACGTTAGCTCAAAAAAGCGAAGTCGGCCAACTGGATAGTTTGTAGGAAAGAAATTTGGCATTCATGCTCTCTGTACATTGTATTTCAAAGGTTTTTTTTTTTTTTTAATTCTTTATTCTAAGCTTGTCATATTAGATAGTTTAGAAATTTATTTGATCCTGTTTTCATTAATTAACTATTTTCGTCTCATTGATGGTGGATCAAATTCAAAAGTTAGAATTTCAAAAGAATTCTTAATAATAATATTTTTAAAAAGCTAATTAAATATACCTATATATAAAATATAGTTGATTCTGAGGAGGTTTTTTCCGAGTTCATCCTTGACCAAAATGAATAATGATAATAATTAAGAACCTTCCTCTGATAAAGTTGCGTTAATAGTTATCCGTTTAAAGAAGGGGTATAAATCACAAAAATTAGGCTACAATCTGATGCTGAGAGAGCCTCTCTCTCTCCATAACATTGATGAGTTGTGTCCAACAATGGTTCAGTTTGAAATAACCATTATATATTATTAATATTTAAATTGTTTTGTTTGGCTTATTAATATTAAATATAAACGTAATATTTAAATTTGCTTCATTTAATTATTATCTGGATAGGCCTATGCAATTATCAAGCCGATCTGATGGTCCCTAAAAAATATTTGATTAAAATTATATTTTTTTACATATTAATATTCTAATTTAACGAATGTAAACATGGTATTTTTATGAATTGTATATTTTTTTTTATTTTAATTCAGACATTTTATTTAATTCTTTCAAGGCAAATTAGCTGTTTTCATATTGTATGTGACATCTACATATGTGTTTCATTGTCATGTTAAAAATCAAGAGTTCATTAAAAAAAAATACTAAATTAAAACGGAAATCATTATATATGTAAATTATAAAAATATAAAATAAAAAAATTAAAATTTATGATTCAATTATTTTTAAGCGAAAAATGCAATTGAATATATGATTCAATTAACTCTTTATTGAGATGTATATTTTTTACTATAGCATTCATATCATATGCTAAAGTTGTATAGTATTGTATTAATACAAAAATTATTTTTCCGGAAATATTCGTTTTAAGTTCAAAAAGATTATAAAAATAAATATTAAAGTGAGTTTGTTTGTTGCATAAATGTTATGGATAGTTACTTAAATATGGCAACAATAAAATTCCGATTTATAGTAAAATATAGACAAGTTTCATGAAATAATATTATGATTTAATTTTCATTTCCCTTGTAATAGAAATGAAAATTAAATTTATATTTTTTTTTCCCTTTATATCTACACTTCAGAATTTATAAAAAAGAAGACGCTTAATTTTCATTAAAAAATCTAAGGTGATTATTTCCAAATATTTCGGAAACTTTAAGTGAATTTTAACAATTAGAAAGCTTGAAAGCGACCATGTTGTTCGTTCAAATTATTAATATTTATTATTTAATATACATTTAATATACAGAACAAACCTTCTCGCTGATTGGCCAGAGACAGAGGAAGTTGAGTCAGTGAGCGATTTTTTGTTGTTGTTGTTGTTGTTTGTATATTTATGAAAATGTATGGGATTAATAAATTAATTAGACAAATAAAATAAAAGATGAGAAAACGTTCAGGGTTGTGAAGACAAAGATTGACATTAGAAATGGAAAGAAGAAAACAACAACTGTTCATTCTTGAATGGATGATGATGATAATTAATGAAAATTTTAAATTTTTTCTCACTCTTTTTTTTTTTTTAGAATATTATAATATTTTATAGTAAATTTTATTTAAATATGACTATCATTTTTGAGTCGCCATTTAAAAAAGAGAAATTTTTTGATATTTTCTTAAAGTTCTCCACTCCCCTAGTTTCATAAATCCAGAATTAATTTTTTTTTCTCAATGACCTTGACCTGTCAAAATCTCTTAATTCTCTAACTTAACCCCCCAAGTCGAAAACGTTATAGAATCGTCATTTGAAGTAAAGCCTAAGGGAAATTACTTCTTTTTTTTGGATAGTTATATATTGAATAGATATCTTGCAAAGTTGGGCATCTTTGAGATCGGTCTTCATCATGTCAGCACTTTAGTTAAAAGATGAACATTTGAAGAGGGTGGTCGAAGGAGGGGGTGGTTTGCGAAATTCGTGTCTCCTCCAGGATCTCAACTTTAGTTAAAGACGCGTGCGTGCGACCGCAAACTCTATCGCTATATACAGGGCGAGTTTGTCTGTCTGTCTGTCTATCTTTCAAGCAACTTAGGGGATGCTTCTTAAACTGCCCAAGGGCTGCTTTGATTTCAATCTCTCTCTCTCATTCTCTCTTTGCCTTGCCCTCTCTCACTATCTATTCTCCCTCTCTCTTGCATTGATCTACTTGACAACCGTGTAGAAATTAATTTTAAGTATTTCGATTGCAGCAACAGCAGCATCTTAAGATACTCTAGCGGAATAACATTTCCTTTAACGGTCAAATAGAAGGACCAAATTACGTACAAGTTTATATCAAACTGCTTGCGTAGACCCCCTCTTAAGAGTAGTAATGGCGCCTTAATGTGGCCGGGACTCACTGGACGTTAACACAAACCATCCCAACTATCCCTCGGGAGGGAAAAGGATTTTTAAACAGCAATAGACAGAAAGGAAATTGTCTTAACTGAAAGTCAAAGTTGAATTCAGTTTAAAACCGACTTATCAAATGGATAATAAATAGATTTATTTAGTTATGATTTAGGTTTGAACTTAAATTATAGTTTTTACTATATTTGAACAGAATACAAGGGTTTGAATTTATTATAGTATTATTTTAGTCATAAATCATCAAGACGTTAAAAAAAATTTTGATAATTTACCAAAAATTTATTGAAACTTTGAAGATTTTTAGTTATTAATTAAAATAAAAACTCGCGCGATTCTAATGGTAATATAAAAATTTTATTTATTTAAAACTTAATACAACGTTTCGACCTTCTTCATGGTTTATCAAAATCGGTATCTCAAAGAAATTAAATCCTAAAAATCTTAAAAAAATTTCAATATTTCATTAAAATAGTTTTTTTTTTTTTATCAAAATAAATCTTTAATTTTTCAATTAATAATAATAACTCGCTAAATGTATTATAAAAATGATAGCATCAGTCAAATGAGAAATTAAAATCTTTCAGATGAAAGTGTAATATAAAATCATATCGATAATAATTTTAATTTGCTAAATTAATTAAATTTCTTACTGTTATTAATAAACTAACTGTTCCCTAAAGAAATATGCCTACAATTAATTCAAGTAAAATTATAATTTCGAGAGCTTAAATATATATTCATATTTCTTCCCCATATTTATTATTAAATTTATTTACAAGGAAAATATTTATGAAATTCTCTGCATACGTCTATTTTCCCTTCACCTGAGGGGATTAATATAAGGAAAAATCTCTATATAAGATGTTTTATTAATAAAATACAGAAGAGGGTAGTCGGAGATGGAGTAGGAGTGTGGGGTTCGCGTTCCGATCCGAATTCAAACCCACTCTCTCGGGGGTGGGTTCCTAAGTTTATCAATCCGTTAATAAAAGGCCGAGAGAGGCCAAGTTATTCAAGATGCCGCATTCCGAACTGAACTCGGACCTTAAAGTAAATCTTTAGACAAAGGAATGTTGTTGGTCCGGTTTAATTACAAGTTATAAGACGGGGATGGGGTGGTGGGGGAGGGGGTGAGTGCATAGTTTAGTGGACCCCACTCATTCCACCACCTGCAGAAGGGTATTTTTGTGCATATTTACTTTGCCCGCAGGGGAACGGGGGTATATTAATTACTTGAACAAAAGAGCTTGGGACTCCTTAAGACGAAACTTGGTCGCATTTCCATGTCCCATTGTCTTTGGTTAAAGTTATGTTTTACCTTTGTCATTCATATTTCGTCCTCACTTTGCCCCATTGTCGTACTACACGCTAAAGACTTTTGTTATTCAGGTAAAAGGGCAAGATTAAAGGATGTTTAATAATATTTCATTTTAATTAGAGTATAATAGACTCGTTTTAACAAAAATTAAAGATAAATTAAATTTCATTAAAGATAAAATTAAATTGATATTTAAAATTAAATAAAAATAAGATGATAATTTTAATAAATTAATTAGACAGATCAGAAAACGATCAGAGTTATGAAGACAAAGATTGACATTAGAAATGAAAAGAAGAAAACAACAACTGTTCATTCATGAATTGATGATGATGATGATGATAATTAATGAAAATTTGCCAAACAAAATTTAAAATAAAATAAATTTTATTTTTATTTAGCTCTAAATTCTAAAGATAACAATAATTGTTATCCGTCCTTATTAATTTAAATAAATTAATAACCAACTATATATTTATTTATTAAAAAACAAAAGGATGTGGTGTGCCTAGTAGTATAAATGAGGATAGGTGTAGGCTGGTTTCTTGGCAATGAGAAAATAACTTTTTAGAGTGTTTTTTCTCCGAATATTTCTTCATCAGCGGCTGTACAAATAAATAAAATAATTAGAGTGATATTATACAAATTTAAAATATAGAAAATATAAAAAATTAATAATAACTTTATACCTCACTCTAATGTCACATGCAAGTTAGATTTCGGGGCGAAAAGTCAGAATGGCAGGTCTCTCAAAAGGCAAAAAGGCTTGAGCTGGTTATTATATATAGATTCTGCCATTCTGACGTTTCGCTCCGATATCTTAACTTGTACGCTGATGAAGAAGTGCTATTAAATCCCTTCAAAATATTCGGAGAATAAACACTCTAAAAAGTTGTTCTTATTGTCTAGAAACTAGCCTACACCTATCCTAATTTATTAAAGTACTTTATCATTTAACCGGAAACGAATCGGCACTTAAAAAAAAATTTAAATTGAATTTTTTTATAAAATATTTTAATTGTTTTTTTGTAAACGTTTCGACAGTGATGCTGCAACACGTCATTATTAGCATACTATAAAAATCTGTTGACGTAACAGGTTGATTACGTGACTTTAATGAGTGAAATCATTCAATATAATTATCATTTCATAAATATATTTTACTTTAATTGTAAAAAAATTTGTTCATTAGATTAAATAACGGAATATATATATCTAACGATTCTTCTTGATATTTTTACAACTTCCCTTTTTTGTTTTAAATGTCCGTAATTAGGAAATGATAATTTTAAGTCGAAAAGGGATTCTCAAGATTTTCTTGCTATGTATGCGCTATTTGAATTTTTCACGTAAAATCCGAATGCGTTCCTAATGTCTCCTTGATCTTGGCCCTAATGACGAGACTGGCTGATGATAGCCAGAGATATGCTAATGACCGGCCCTTGAGGTGGTCGCTAAAAGGCCAACCAAGATATGGTAATAGCCATACGGAAGACCCTTAAGACGCAACCATCTTGTGTTATCGACCAAAACCCGGCGGGCCTCATCCACTTCCTTCAGGACCAACTTTGTCCTTGCACATACAAGTTTTGCTGTTTGGACAGTAATGGCCCGGAGGAATGCGCGGCGGATGGAAATTGCAAGCCGATTTATAGCCAAGGGCCGACAACCCCCAAAATCCAACCATCGTCTTAAACTTACTCTCTAAAGTCTCTCTCTCTCTTATTCCCTAATGCAACCCTACAAGCTTTCTGGAACTGTCTGTCTTCTGTTTGATCTAGTGCTAAACGTGAGAGGAAAATTTTGAATTCAATTCTATCTATTTTAAATGGAGTTTTTATCAGTTTCATCGTTGACTATATGGTTTAATATTTGTAATATTGAAACTAAAGGTGAAGTAAAATTTTAGTAAGCAATTTCAAAAAGTTTTAACTCCTTTCCAAAAAATCTAGTAGGCCTCTATATTAAAATGTAGACGTAATTTTCAACAAACATTGTTCGTTACTGTAATCTTTATTCTGTGCGTCGGAAAATTGTTTGAATTTTTACTTTCTCTTACCCTATATATGAAATATATAAAGTGAGTCTCATAAATTGGTCTGTTTGTCCATATCTGTCTGTCGGAACAAAATATCTCAGGAACGAAAAGAGCTAGAAGGTTGAAATTTTATATTTAAGTTAGTCACCCCCCTAGGGCGTGAAAATAAGCTTTTGAACAAAATCGGCCAAAAGTACTAGTACTTTAATGATGTACTTTTTCAGTTTTTTTTTTTCGGTTTTCTCAAAATTCGCTCCAACGATTTTGATTAAAATTCATAAATTAACTATTTTTTTTGATGATATTTCAAAAGTCTATCTGAAATTTTTTTTGAAAATTGTTTGAAGTACACTTTACTGATGTGGAAGCATTCGTAGCTCAGCGCCATCTATGAATGGCGAGGTCAAGTTTGGTGCTAAGGGCAACTAAATATATCTCGACACAAAAAATCTGGTGTGACAAGCATAGTACACAACTTTCTCTTACCTCATTGAAGATAAGAGAAAGTTGTGTGCTGTGCGACCGGTCACAAGATTTTTAAATTTTGATTTCAGATTCTTTTAAGAGCATAAAAAAGTTAAGAGATATGTTTTCCTATGTGAAATATTTAAATTTTAGTGAAGATCAGACATCAATAATGATATGAGATGAGATGGATGGTAAATTAATGGGGATAATGAATCAACTATATAGGTTCTGTTCGAATTTTTTTATTCATAAATTTTTGAAGGGTATAAAAAGTTTGGCGTGTATTGTTATTATTGGTTAAATAGATTTCTCTTTCATAAGGTTAGTTTTTTTTTTCGTTATAATATTCTATATTTAATAAAATTCTAGTTATGTATAAAATTAATGTTGAAAGAAATATTTACCTAGTAATATTTTGGATAAAATCCAATTTTCTTCCCTCCTTAAACAGATGATTTTCGGTTTGGCAACATTCAATACACCTCCACCATATTCGCATTACCAACAACAATAACAACAACATCTTTAAATTCACAATCGAGGATATCGTTTGGAATAAAACAAATTTTGGCAAGAAAGATACCTAACTCAACCCTCATGGTCTCGGTCCCCCAGCCCTGTCGTCTCAAAAGGGTTGTTGTTTGTCTAATTAACAAGCTTTATGCGTTGGGCGAATTGCACAAGTGCCAAGGAGCCGATATACAATGACTTCTTGAAACCCATTAACCCTTCCTTCTGTCCTACCTACAAAATTAAAACCAAATAAGAGTCTTAAAAAATTTACTTTATATTAGAGAAAATATTTTACTTTATGAACTAATATAATGTGCTAGTAATATTTAACAAGGCTAACTTTTGTCCTATTTAAATCAAATTTCAAATCAATCAAAATCAAGTCTAAAACTTGTAAGTCCTATATAAAAATTTTATAATTAGTTCGTGTTTTTTTTTTTTACCTAGTAATATTTTAGCTACGTTCTGAAGGATTAGAACTCAAACCGCGTTCCCCGGGCTAATATCTCTGTAAAATACTTATAATTATTTCCAACCGTAGAATAATACACTAACTTTCAAATAATTTTTATTTTGTAAATATTTCGATCTGCTTTCTAAATGATATTACATACCAATTAATTTAGAAAAATAGGGACAGGACCTCAGATGCCGAAAATACAGCAAAAATAAATTTAAAAATTATCATTTTCATATTTTCACTTTTTTATAGTGTGCGTCTCGGGGTGCTAATTTTGGGAGTTTCCAGCGGCCACAATTTTGAAGCTATCGACCTCAAATTTTTTTTAAATTAAAGCTATTTAAAATATCTACTACTTATAGAAGCCCTTTTTTCGATTTTCGAAAAAATAAATTTTTTTTTTAGATTAATCGCATTAAATAAAAGATATTTTAAAAAAATTCGCTCTATATCTTATAGATAATTAAATTAGTAATCATTGTGTTAAAAAATAATTAATTTTTTACCCTTAATTAATTAGCTTGAATCTTTCAAATGAAATGAAATAAATCCCTTGTATGGGAAAAACTAACGCCATCTCTTGCCGCCTCGAGTAACTCGGTAGTCAATCGTCTTCTAACGGCTTTTCGAGTCGCGCACCTTAATGTTCTAAGCAAAAAAAGGCCAAAAATGTTCCGCAATTCTAAAAAGATGGCAAAGGTTCTCGAGCAATGAGTTGGTCATTTGGGTTGCCTAACTTCAGGCAAGCAAAATACATCCCAATGACCCAATAAGGGCGAAGATATACTTGCCAAGAGCAAAACGAAGATATCGTTTAGAAAACGGAAGGAAAAATTGATAATGTTGATTAAAGCATTAGATAGAAAAACAAGAAAAGTAGCAATTAGATATTTCAACATAAATGGAGCGAAAAGAATACACAAAAAAATTTTAATCTTAATAAAGAGACTGGCAAAAATATTGGCATTAAATTCTCCAATCAGTATGACAAAAAGCCAAATGTCTAAAGATATTTATTCAAGATTCTGGATTAAAAAAACCGAGTTTTTTTTTTAATCCATAAATGTTTTTCGTCTATTGAAATGACCTTTAAATGTTTATCCATCTTAAATTCATTGAAATTCCCTACAAGATTTTACCCTTTTGCCCCCTGTTAAGGATTCAAGAACACTCAAGAGAGAGAGAGAGTTAAAGAATACTTGACCCAGAGACCTGATTGCCTTTGAAACAAATGACGCGCGTGATTTTTGCGTTTATGCATTCTTTGAACTTTTTTCCACCAACTTTTTTTTATTGTTGTCTCTACTATCGTATTTTCTTTTATACCTTCCTCTCTTCTTTCTTTTCATTTTCTTCTTTATTATATATTCATGTAAAGTTTTCTCAAATGTTCAATGGCTTTGAAAATTGCAACTTATTGAAAACAATCATAAATGGCTCTATTAAATGAAGTGTTTTGTTGTTCGTATAATAACAAAAAAAAAAAAAAAAATCTTATAATAGAGAGGTCATATTTTCAATTTTTTTAGATGAATAAATTTAGAAAATTTTTATTTTTAAGGTGTTGTTAATTTTGTTTATTTAGGGACTGTTGCTTCACATTTAATTAATTAGCTATCGCTTGGATAATCTAGTAGAATCTTTTCACATCTAATTAAGCTAATCATAGATTAGCTACGATTACATTAAGAGCTCTTATATAAATAAATAAGAGCCCAGATCGTAGTTAACTAGCCAAGACCCAAAGTTCGATAAAAGAGAGTGAAAAAATTATGATCAGAAGTCTTGTTTATTTATTTATTTTTTAAAACCCTTTTCAGCAACTGAGGCCATTCAGGCGTTTAACTTTATTACATAAATGTTTAGATATATGATATCGATGACTTCCGGGGACGTTCACACGCTGATAATTTTTTTTTTTTTTTTTTAATTCTTTTTGATAAAAAATTTAAATAATTATTTTAATTTAAATAATTATTTTAATTTTTAATAAATTTTATCGATGATGCCTTTGTTAAGTTGCTAACTTCACAAATCTTTCCTTTATAACTCAGGATTATAAATGATAAAAAATCATATTTTTAAATAGTTTTTGCCCGTGCCCCTGGCTTAGAGAGAAGACACTAGCTTCTCGCGCCGGGGTCCAGGGTTCGCTTCCCGTCCTAAGCGGGACAAATTTATTTAATTTGATTTGTCTACAAATCATTTGAAATAAATAGGGGTGGGGTCTAAAAGGCCTTAGATGCCGAAAAAGTTCTTAAAAAAAACTTTTTTTTATTTTATTAAGGTCTTTATCGGCATCGAAGGCTATTTAGACCCCGTCTCTATTTCAATTGGATTGGTAGCCAATCCACGGGATGCGAACCCGCGACTCTTGGTACAAATGGTCAGCACGCTAAACACTACACCAAGGCCCGAGTGCAACTCGAAGGTTAAGAGTGTTGTTGTTTACTTTATCGATGATTTGATATCTAATGGATAAGTTTTCTAGTCGACTAGATGTGAAGCAACCGGCCCTAGTCATCAATCAATATTTTTTAGAATTTAATTAATTTGTTTTACAAAATTCCACTATATTTATTAGCTAATCTAATTTTTATTATTCGTCGACCCTTCTTTCTCTTGCCCTTTATTCTTTTAAGACTTTTCATTAAGAAAATTTAATTATAAAAAAATTCTTGATAAGATTTCTTAGAGAAAAAACCCTTGGTTTTCGACTAAATACAATACAATCCCCTAAGTTTTATTAGAACAGTCCAATTATAACAACAACTTCTTTTGTTGTTGATTTTGAAAGAATTAATTGTCCGATTTGTTGCTACTTGAAGGGGAAAAAAAAACTAAGATGGACCCGAGGACGAAAAAAATATATTAGGCGATTTTATTTGTCAACTGTTGATCTTGTTTGTTAAATGGAGAGTAATTAAAGCCATGTTAAGAAAAATCGGACTACATTCTTATCCCCCACCATACGCGCATAGACGAAACTAAAACTAATTATTTTTTTAATTACATTAATGGCGAAATGGGGGCGGAAGATAAATATAGGCAGCCAAAAACATGGCAGATTTTTTTCTAATTGGTTCATCTCTACTAACAGTCAATTGGGGGTTGGGTGGGAGGCATCAATTGCCCGGAAGATCACAACTTCACCCTTAAGACTTTGAAGGCCAATTACAGAACAGGCGACATCCAGGCGCCTTGTCTTTACACCCCCCACTTCTACAACAAAAAGAGGAATTTCAATCAAAATGTGGTCGTTTTTTACTCCATACCCCCGTATAAATTCCACGGACCCCTTCAGACTCAAAGTAGTAAAAAAGTTTTATAACAACGAATATAAATAGTTAACTTTGATAATTAACCGTTCAGGTTGTTAGGTATAAATAAACCAAGCGGTGGCCTCCCTCTTTTCTTTTTAAAACCAATTTGGTGGAAGGTGATTGAGTCATTTAGTGAGAAATTTAATCCCCTAAAATAAAAGGAAATTATTTTAGAACGTGCTTGGAAAAGTTGGACTCTTTTGATTATAAAAAGTTATGGACTAAGAAAAAATAATTCTCTCCCTTCTTACTTCGACTATTTATTGACTACAATTAGAAAAATACAATTATTTAAATATATTTAAATAATTATGTTGAGCTCGAATTAAATTAAATTTTTAAATTAAAATATATCCAAATTATTTTGAGTTTTAATGGCACTGAGATTATAATAAAATTCGTCTCACTTGATCAGAATCAATCCTCAAGGTAGTCCAGAATATTATAGATTTTATTAGCAACCAAATTATAAAGAATCAGATCAGATAAAATGATTTTAATTATTTGAAATTTTTTTTAATTTAGATTTTTCATTAAATTCAATCCTTTTAAGTCTAAAGAAATTTACTCCCTCTGATCTTTTTCAAACGATTGTAAAAGTTTCTATAATTTAAATTTTAAAGGTATTTTAGATTAATTCAAGCAAATTCGAATAAAAGGGGAAAGAAATACGAAAAATTTCTGATTGCTAGAGTTTGAAATTGTTTTGAAAAAGACAATTTAATCTTAAGAAGAGAGTGTGAGAAAACTGAGAAAGGAGGTCGATAATCTTTTATTCCAGTTAATAAACCAAGAAAAAAAATAGTAAATGAAAAAATTGGAAACCTTAATAATAAATATCCATTATTTACTTTCATTGTTTTTTTTTTTTTTTTACAATTGGAAGATTTACGCTGGATATTCTCCGGTCCTTTTTTTTTTTATTTATTAAAAAAGATCCGACATTGTCTAGCGACATTTGTTGAACACAAACGTCATTTATTGCAAAAAAGTTGGAAGTTTTCTTTTGGAATCATATTATACATTATTCCCTTCAATCAAATGTTTTGAATTTGATCAAAACCCAAATGTCGACATTTGTAGATCCCATTCGGAAATACAACACAGATCGCAGACAAACATGCACAAATAGCAACTTACAAAGGGAAATTTTTAATGCTCCATTGTTGTTTAATGACATCAGAAACATCTTAAAACTGCATATGAGGAATGGCAAAGATTTTGTGACTACCTCAATATCTTCCCGCCCATGGTTCTCTGAGGTTCTATATCGAAAGATGTTGATCCAAATTTATTTCTTACGGTGATATTAATCACGTATATTTGTCTTGCACTAAAAATAAAACCAACATTTTATAGAGAAATTAAATCTCTGATTCTTCCTATGAAATTCTCACACATTTCTGAAGGAAGATTGAACTAATATTTCGAGTTGCTTATATTAATTTTTAGTATTAATGTATTTAACGTTGACAGAGGCCATAGGGCTGGGGTATGAAGAAAAAAAAATATCGACAATTATTGTTACATTATGTATCATATGAAAATTAACGTCAGCAGAGGGATTTGATTCATTGTGAATATAAAATTTATAATCATCGATTGCCAGTTTCGAGCGTGCATGTATCACTCTAAGAAAAATCCTCGTCAAAGATATTCTTTCTCTTAAATTAGTGTGTAATATAGCTCCCCTAAAAATATTATTCACTTAGAAAATAGGTATTTAAAATTCTATTTTTATATTGTATATCGTATTATTTTGAAACTAACCATTATTTCGTTGGATGATTGGGGTCTCGAGGACCTCTTGGACGGGCTCCGGGAAGATGACGGCTGTGTCACTCCTCTGCAGATACTCCTGGATCCGCCTTTCTTCGTCTCCGCCACCGCTGCTGCCAACATCCCCGTTAGGTAACAGTTGCATTGTAAGCCTTCCTGTCAGCTGGCCATTGGGGTTAGTTCTTGTGCTTGTTGAGGTACTAGAAGAGGTGCTGGTGGTGTCTGTAAGTAAGTGCTTGTCTTCGGGGACGTGTAAGAAAAGGTCCGCCCGGCTTGCGACCGGCGAGGCCGCATCGCCGACGGCCACGGCCGTCACCAGCACCTCTCCGCCGCCACCCACCGCCGTCTCCGGGTCCACTGAAGCAAAAAAACAAAAACATATATATAGTTTTTGACTTTGGCGAAAATACTCTAAACGGGGGAAGAACATCCAAGGAGGTCCTGGAGGTCGCAGTGCAACACTAAACCTCTTCGAAGAAATCAGTCATATGGACCCTGTTATGCATTAGTGTGTCAAGCGCCAAAAAAATTAAAAATTGTGTTAAGTACGGAATATTGTTTCAAATGCTTTAATTAATAGTATTTTTTATGAAATATGTCCTAAAAAAATTTATATTTAATGTTACTTGCACAATTGACAAAAAAATTATATATAATCCAATGAAAACAAAAAAACTTTAATGTTAATTTTCTCAAAACTCGGGAGGCGGTTGACACACTAATGCGTAACAGGGTCCATATAGCATGGCAATTTATATATATATAAAAAATATTTTTTAAATCTCTTAATAATAATTTTTAATTTTTTCATTTGATTATTTTTTATTTTGTTTAATTTGTTATTTTCGGAGGGAGGGGGACAGAGGTTTCTTTTTGGGGTAATTTCTTCTGGGCTGTGTTCTAATCCTCGAGTGGTTTTGCAAAATGCATGCGTCGGAACGGCGGGTCGTGGATGCGCAACCCCGCCAGGGATCAGACACCCTGTGTGCACGCATACGTGCTCCGAATCACCCCCCTGCCAAATAGATTTAGCCAAGGATCAACCCGAAAACGAAATGATATAAACACGAATTATCTAAAGAGAAATCCAACTATACTTTATGATTATCATCTATCAAATTCAATAGAGAGAAAGACGAGGAGTGAATAGTAAAAAAAAAATTAAAACCATTTCTCCTATCTTTCCTATGAAGTACAAGAGTAAAGTCGTCTTCAGAAGATTTCAATGACAAAATGAGAATATACATTTGAAAGAGCATCTAAAAAATAATTGATTTTTGAATTTTAATCAAAATCGTTGTTAGAGCGAATTTTGAGAAAATCGAAAAAAAATTGAAAAAGTACATCAGTAAAGTACTAGTACTTTTTGGCCAATTTGGATTAAAAGCTTATTTTCACGCTTCCGGGGAGTGCCTAACTTAACTATAAAACTTCAACATCCTAGCTCAATTCCTTCATGCTTAAAATTTAACACAGACACACACACAGACATATCTGCAGACACACAGACAGACCATGTCGCGAAAACCACTTTTTTGGTTTCAGGCGACGTGTATATCCATCAAAATCTCGACATCGAATTTTTGATGGATATCAAAATCTCGACATCGAATTTTTAACATGAATCCAAATACTTTCTCTCTCTATATATTAACATATATATAGAGGTAAGAGAAAGTAAAATCTAATTTATATAGACTCTTAAGCAAATATTAGACCTACATTTAAAAAATACATATTTAGTGGCTGAGATCTGATTGATTTCTCTGATCTTTGTATTTGACAATTGAGTTTATCTTAATTTTTATATTTTTCTTTAGTTTACTTTTATATATTTGAATACTCACTCAACACTTCAATTTTATTGCAAATATTTCGAACCCTTTACAGGAGTTAGTTATAAAATTCATAAAATAGAGAATAAAAAAAAATTAACCAGCGACTGCTTTCCACTTTAAAATAATTTATTTGCAGACATTTCGGTATACCTAACGCAAACCATCCTCAGTGCATCAAATTATGCGATTTTTAATAAAAACGCTCCACAATCAATAATTTGATGCACTGAGGATGGTTTGCGTTAGGCATACTGAAATATCTGCATATAAATTATTTTAACATAGAAAGCAGTCGCTGATTATATTTTTTCTCCATAAACTTAATTTATAAAAAATTTTGATTAATATTTAATAAAAGCTTTAAAAAAAGCATGAAAATTTAAATTTTCTGGATTATTTCTCTATGACAGCTTAAAAATTTTCCTCGCCAAAATTTTTTAATTTGGTTAATTGACGGGTTGAATAATTGGTTTTTTAGTAACTATGACATGAAATTTGTTAATATAAATTTATTTGAAGCAAAATCATCGTCTAGTAAAATTTCATATTAATTTATGTGGTTTTGAATAAATTTTTCGTGATTTTTTTTTTTTCAAAATTTCAATAGTAAACTTAATAAAATTTAATAAGAAAACAGTTAATTCGAAAGTGAAAACGGACAACTCTTTTGTTTTTCACATTCACATTTTAATTAAATTCAATCTCTTTCTCTTAGAGCATTTTTCTTTTTAAAATTACACATTTTATTTGCCAAGGTTCTATAATATAAATTTTTGCCGAAGAGGCGAGTGAACACAATAAAAGTGTTTACTCGATTGATAAATATTTAAATGTGTCGCAGAAACGACTTGTTTCTGGCCATTTCGGTGATTGATTCCGATGGTCAAAAGGAGAGATAGGCCCTTTAGGTCCATCGCCAATAAATATCCAAGATTTATATTTTATCTCCCTTTCGATTGTGTTTAAGAAACGAATGGATGAAATGTAATTTTTTTTTAATTAACTTCTTAAACGGAAGTTTCTACAAACAAACAGCTATGTAATAAATCGTAATAATCCTTGTAATTAAATGTGATCCTTGTTTGCCAATTGTATTATGTTAGTTAATTTAGCAAAAAATAGGATTATTTAGGTAGAGGAGGAGAGAGTGATTCATTTATTCTACACACAGTCATATAAAATTATTATTAATAACTTCAGCCCTTGACCCGTGGCTCAGAGAGAAGACACTAGCTTCTCGCGCCGGGGTCCCGGGTTCGCCTCCCGTCTCAGGCGAGAAAATTTATTTCATTTGATTTGACTTGATAAATAGGGATGGGGTCTAAATGGCCTTAGATGCCGAAAAAGATCTTTAAAAAAAAATAAATAAAAATAATCTTGATCGCACAGCTCACAACTTTCTCTTATCTTCGCACTATATTTGTGTTAGTTTTCGTTGGATATTAAACATTATCTTTTTTCTCGGGATACCCATCCAGGGATCCACGCCTCTCAGTCTTGCTTAACTTGAACTATTTTAACTCATCATTTCCCCCTGATGCGGCTTTTTGTTTTAGTTGAAGATAGGAAATATTTTATATTTAAGGGTTGATTATGGTCTGTTAGAGGGTGGAAATATTTAAGAGAGAATTTGTTATATTTTAAATCGTCTTTTGATATTTTTGCAATCTATAAATAATGTAAGATTAGAATAAAAAGTTTTTTTTTTTTTTGTTTTTTATTCAAATGGGAATTGTAATATTTATTTATTTTTCCTTTTCAAGAGTGACTCAGTCGAGGTCAAGTCAGGCTAGGCTTTGCGCGCAGCTCTCATTTCTTTTACTATAGTGAATGGATTTATTTTAAAGTGAATATTAATACAACTCACCCCTCAACAGCCTTCTCAACCCTTGGAGCATCTTACTATTAAAGGTAGACCTAATTAATAAAAAAAATTATAAAAAATCCTATTTTAAACTTATCCTTGAGTTTTTCGAGTATTAATTTAATTATTAAGTATTTTATAAATGTCATCTGGGGTGGGGAAGAAACCTGTATATTCCCCCCCCCCCCCCCCTCGAACCAGGACCGGGGTGCAATTTTTGCCCAATCAAACAAAATTCATCTCGCAAATTTGATATCTTAAACGACTGGCTTATTTACAGTCTATTTGAGCGTTGATTGAAAAACATTCCTTTTTTTTTTAGACAAAGCTCTACCTAGTTAAATATTTTTTTAATTTTTTGCATTTCCAGGCTTTTGATTTCTTTGTGGCATAGGAAAACTTGACCACCCCCCTACCCTCCCCCAAATATCGGATTATTATTTTTATAGGAAATATATCATGTGGTCAGATATAAATAATTATAGATAGACTTGTCAATATTAATTGTCAGAATTACCTCTCACTTTTCTAGAACTATCAATATTATTTTTTTTTTCTATCTATATAAAAATTTATTTACAATAATATTTTTTTTTCAAACAAAAATAAGAAATCTGATGTGACTAGTCACACAGCACACAACTTTCCCTTACCTTCGGTATCGAAAGTTGTGTTCTGTGCTTGTCACACCAGATTTTTTGTGTCGCTGCAAGTTTTGGACATTTTTTTGCTGCTAGTAACAATTGTTAATTTTTCATATTTAAGAAGCCCATGTCTCCCTCTTAGACTGCACAAGTAATATTTAAATGGCACCTTTAAAGATACAATCAAATTAATTATTAATTTTTATTTTCTATCTTATTCTCAATTAAATCTCCAAAACTTCTATTCTTGTTTCAATTCATTTCATTTGACATTACTTGAATACATTCTATAACTCTCTAATTTGTATATTATCTAAGTTTGTGAGTACTTTTTCAAGGAAGGGTGGGGATTTCGTTTGCGTTGGAGTCTTAATGGAAGTGATTCATCCACCTTCGAATTAATTGCAATCAATCATCTTAGAGAGGGCGTTATTGTCTTTTTTTTTCTTTGCGATGTTGGCGAAGTTGCTTTCTGCTAGGGCGTGTGTCGTATTTGCTAGAGTTATTGTTATAGAGACAAGAGGGCCGTAACATCTCTCTCTGTTTTGATTTTTATTGCCGTTTTGAGTGATGCTTCAATAGGTCGCCGGATGAAAAAAAAAATATGAATTATTTTAAATTGTATCTAAGGGTAGTGGAGGGAGGTTGAAAGTTAAGTTGTTCCCTTTCTTCGTTCGTTTTATAGCTAGAGGGACGGAAGGGGATGGGAGCAATGATATTATATTATCACCCGCCACTCGAGATCAATGATAAATGGCCAATGTTGCCGATGTGATTTACACATTCGCGAAAAACATTTTAGAGAGGGCGAATAAAATAAATCACTCAGCCAGGTAGCCATCTAGAAAATATTGTATTTTAAATGAAAAAAAAAAGAAAGAAAAACAATTTTATCTTTTTTATAACAACAACTCTAGATTTAGATAATTGATTATCAATATATCTTATTGAATGGGCTACTTAAATTCATTCATCTTAAGCTTCTTTCTACAGAACTATTATCATTTAAAATATTTATAAATATTTTTTTTTTACCCTTTGGCGATATATATTATATATATTTAATCCAAGCTTATATATTTATTAAGAACCGACCGAAGCTTGGGTCTCGGCCAAAAACCAGCCGAAACCTGATTTTGAAAAGATCGCACAAAAACAAAAAAAAAAACGTCGAATGAAATTCGCACCTAAAAAAAAAGGTGAAATGATTTTCGTATGAGGGGAAAAGTAGGAAAAGTAAAAAAAAAAAAAGGTAAAATGATATGAATTTTGTATAGGAAATACAAGTATCGGTTATGGTTTCGGCCGAAATTCGGTTTCGATTTTGGCTGAAAATCTTATTATGGTCGGACCCTAATATTTATATCATTTCCTAATTAAATGATTTAAATAAATATTCATATCCAAAATAGTGACTCATTATTTAAAGAGTGGATAAATGTAAACAGGAGCAGCCCATAATGCAGGTTCTAATCACGGGGGATGTTTCAGTTCCTTTATTTGAGAGTCACCCTCAGTCTTTTTTTTAGTTTTTAGTAAGGATTGTGGATAGATGCTCCTTAAAATGTATACTCTCGTTTTCCCCTTAAAATTGTTTGAAGCACATAAAACTCTTGTATTGCTACTTAACTTACTTAAATTAGGAGAAATGGTTGCCATGGTAACAAAATATATATATTTTTCTATGTTTATAAATTTTACATCTTGAATTTTAATATATCGGCGGAAACTAAATATATGTAGACACAAAAAATCTGGTGTGACAAGCACAGTGCACAACTTTCTTTTACCAAATGTAAGAGAAAGTTGTTTGCTGTGCGACCAGCATACCAGATTTTTTTAGTATAAAATTATAAACCACTACACACCACAATATACTATTTTTGGCAACTTGAATTAAATTTGCCAACTCCAATCTAAGTGACTTGGGGGGACCCCCTTCATTCCTCCCTTGACTATGCTTATTATATTCTATTCATCTAGGGAGCTAATATACTATAGCTAGCAAAATTAAAGTTATATTCTAATCTAACAAGTGTGTCCTCTCCATGGCTTAAAAAAATTGAGAAAAAACAAAACTAACACATTAAAAAACAATAATAATCGAAAAAATATTAAAATTTATCACAGACAATCCCACACTAACTGATGACCTTTAGACATTGCAGATTGAAAATTCAATTGTTCTAAATTTCCTTAAAATATCATGTTTTATATTCAATATCTTTTTTTTTTTTGACTGATTGCAATGAAATTTAAAATAAAAGCCACAAACACTAATCAAAATTCAGTATATCAAATTTCATTAAAAATCAATAGTGACAGTTTTGAGTTGAAACATGCAGATAAACATGACGTCCACTTAATGCATTCATTCATTATAAAATGCATGCATAAAAAAAAAAAGAGAATTTATATTTAAATAATTTTATTTCTTTTCACATCTTTAGATTTTTATTATTGGATAAAATCTATAAATTTACTATATTAATACTATGGAAATTTTATTCTACATTCAACTTTTAAATGAGACAATCTGATTATTACTTCCTCTTACTTCTATATAGGTTAATATTTAGAGAGAGAATGGATTCATGTCAAAAATTTGATGTCGAGATTTTGGAAAAAAATATAAATATTTTCCCACTTTAATAAATTTTACATCTTGAATTCAAATGTATCGTACTGTCGGAGCCTAAATATATGTCGACACAAAAAATCTGGTGTGACAAGCACAGTACACAAGGCCGAAGGGTAAGAGAAAGTTGTGTGCTGTGCGACCAGTCACACCAGATTTTTTTTGCAAGGCTAAATAGTTTGAGAATCTATGTACAGTCAAATAGAATTGCATTAAGTCTGAAGTACAATTTTAATACTTTCAACTCATGTACCATTGTCATTTTTTTTTTATCTACAGTATTATTAAAGCTTGAATAAATTCTAAATTTTTCACAAAGAATTAAAATTAAAATCACTTTTAATTTAAATTCTAAAAAATATATATAAAAGAGTATTAATAAAGGCCTTTCTTGAATAAATTCTTCAATCGTAATATTATCTTTTATCCTTTGAGAATTTATCATTTTATTCGATTAAGATTTAAATTACGTCATCATCATCAAAGAAAAACGTCCGCAAAAGAAGATTAAATTACGAGTTTTTTTTTTTTTTTTTTAAGGTAGTCTATATATCTATCCACCAAAGTTTTATTTTATATAAAAAAATAACTTTCCAATAAAAGGATAATGAATTTAATTAAAGTGTAACGCAAAAGAATTTCGTAGAGTGGTCTTGCGCCGTCTTTTGTATATTCGCGTATAAAAAGTTTCGCGACGGTGTTGGTAGAAGGGGGGGGGGTGGTTTTGGGTGTGGGAGTCGCGGGTGGAAAGGGGGACGACGAATTTAACAAAATCACATAGCGTTTGTGTGATTATAAAATCAAAGCTTGAGCCCCACAAAGAGAATCGGTGACGATGAAACAGAAGGGAAAAAGATTTGCCCAAAGAAATTTCCCGCCTTTTTTTTAACTAATTGGGTTAAAAATGGCGCGCAAAGTGGACACACCCTAAAACTCTTTTCCTCCTATACAACACAATAATTATTCTTTCATCAAAATTTCAAAAGGATTTTATTTTCTAAAAGATATGTATGAAAATAATTGATTTATTTTTATCTTGTATTATTATTATCAATAATAATATCGCAGTAGTTATTATCGAATCAAATTAAATTATCTTCGAAATTTAATGATTAAATTTCTCTTACCCTATATATGAAATATATAGAGAAAAAGCATTACGACCATGTCAAAAATTGGTCCCGCAAATTGCTCTGTCTGTCTGTGAACAAAATATCTCAGGAACGAAAAGAATTAGGAGGTTGAAATTTTATATTTGAGTTAGGCACCCCTCCCAAGAGGTGAAAATAAGCTTTTGAACAAAATCGTCCAAAAAGTACATACTTTACTGATGTACTTTTTCAGTTTTTTGCGATTTTCTCAAAATTCGCCCCAACTATTTTGATTAAAATTCATAAATTAACTATTTTTTTGATGATCTATAAAAAGTGGAAGCATTCTTAGCTCAGCGCCATCTAAGAATCGCGTCGTCAAATTTTGAACTTAGGTGCTAAGGGCAACTAAATATATTTCGACACAAAAAATCTGGTGCGACCAGTCACACCAGATTTTTTGTTTATTAATTATATAGGGTAATTTATATATTTTATTATAAAAAACTATAAATTAATTAGTTAGTCTTTAATTTCTTGTCATTTTCCGCAACATCTCTCGTTAAGTGGTAAATTACTTCACAAATAAATTGATCGAATAGTCGGGAATAAAGAGAGAGAGAGGGGGGCTGCTGTGACGTCATCCGTTGCTGGCTCATTTACCCCGATACCGTGACGTCATAGTGCTTGAGACTGGCGTTTCCGGTGAACTCTGATCGGATCAACGGAATCATCGGCCGGGAAGTTCTCCCATCCATCCAACCCCCAAACCCTTAACATCAGGGTTGGTTCCCGGGTGGCGACGACAGCCTCCCGAGATCATGGTCCAGTGCACGGAGGCGGATGACACGCGTGGCGGCCACGCGGACACGTTACGTGCACGCAATATGCCAGGGGACCGAGCGTATCTTTTCTCTCTCTTTCACTCACATATGGACCATTTTTCTCTTTCCTTCATTTTCAATAGATCACAATTGCAATTATTTTTTTCTTTTCTCATGAAGATTTTTTATCTTTATCCTTTTAATTAGATCACTTTTACGTATAAGCAAAGGAAATTCATCTTAATTAATTAACATAGGCCTACTTTATTTCAATCGCTCCAGAAATTTTTTTCTGGTAAAGAAGTGCTTGGTTGAGTGAGAAATATTAAATATTTTTAAAAAATTTCAACATAATCCCTCCATATATTTTTTTTTTTTGAGATTCCAGAGCGGGGTGAAGAGATTGTACCCCTATATTCCCCCGCCTGACTACTGCTTTGGTTCAATATAAAAAAAAAATTGATCTCTAATGCCGATCATAAATTTATGCACCTTCGGTATTCTGAAAGATGTCTACTAGTTAGGAAAACGCTGAGTTATTATTCAAATGACTTTCATGTAATGATTTTTATTCTTTTACTTTATACACTACATTATTTTAAATCATGGTATTCATTTATGGTCCAAGAATATAAATTGGACTGAAGAAAAAATTTGCAGAAAGAATTGACGTTTAGATATGCAACTATTTTTCTTATTAATTAATTTTAATTTATCAATTTTTAAAAAATTCTACTTCACTTTTTGTTTAATACCCCTCCTCTCTACCCCCTTGTCTTCCCTTACAACTTGGGCTCTACGATAATAATAAATCTTATAGAGATATCCAACGTTTGACATATAATGGCAAAGTTATGCCATTTTCCCCAAATGGCAAACAATACCTGTCTCAAACGACGAGTGAGTGACTTTTTGAGGGGGTAAAAAGCACAAGTCAAGTTGGGTGTGTGCATGTGGGTGTTGGGTGTCAGTTTAGGTTTGAGCTTGTGGGTGGATGACATAGCTGAAGTCCAATCAAGCTACGACGCAGGTACGTCGAGGGGAACAAAGAACGACTAATTAATTACCTCGGGGTGACAGCCGCCCTTTAGGTCTCCCCACGCCCTCATCGTCTACTTGACGATTAATAGCAAACGAACAAAGCAATCTGATAATTAATATAACCTCACTTGACCCATAAATACAATTCGAATCCACTTGAAAAATTTTATAGATTTTATTTCATCTTGAAATGCAAACATGATTAATTGAATATTTTATTGAAATTTTTGAAAATTTATAAATGCTAGTAATTTGTTGAAACATTTTCAATAATGTTTTTATAAATTAATAAAAAAAGAAAGGGGAGTTTTGAAAAAAAAAAAAAAAAAAAAAAAACGTAATGACAAAAGATCGGTGACTTAAAGCATATTAACAAGTAATAACTCCCCACCCCCTGTAGCCGAGAGGATAGAGTTGTTGACAAATGTCAAACTATCATCGGCATATGTATTGAGACTAACGCACAGGATTTATGCAACCCCCTGGCACATGCCTGTATTGGACAGTCGACGAATTTCATTTGAAAACGAAATTAAGTAAATTTTTTTGATAAGACGGGGATAATTTTTATTTTGATATAACTGGAGAATAGAACGTTTAAAAAATTTATGGAATTTTGTGAAAAAGGTTCACATTGTTTGTTTTGACAAGATTCTGCCCAATACAGGCGTGTGACATTTGGGTTGCCTAAATCCTGTGCGTTAGGGTGCAATTATGTTGGAGCTGCGATAAACGATAAGAGCGTCGATAAGAGCATAACAGAGAAATTAAAAACATGCTTTTGAATAGAGCCGTTTATGTTAGAGCTGCGCTGAGAATCCTTCTTTGATCCCGACCAACAATAAGTTCATTTTCTTTGCTCTTTTCGCTGGTCTTATCGTTTATCGCAGCTCCAACATAATCGCACTCTTAGTCTCAATATATATGTCTATGATAGTAGTCACTTTCAATATTAACCGCCTCCCTAGAGAATAGAGCCGTGAAGTTATACAATCAGAGCGCTTACCTGCCGTAATTGTTGTCTCGAAAAATAGTATTTTCACTGAAATATTAAAAAAAGTTTATTTTCTAAGCACTCTGGTTTCTAACTTCACGGCTCTATTCCCTAGAGGTGGCGGTTAATATTGAAACTGAATGTACATATGGAAGATCGTTATAAAAAAAACTGACTTTTATATTATTATAAACATAAAACCTTTGTCATAGCTCAGAAGATGGTTTAAACCAGATAAATACATTAGATTAAACAATTCAGGCTGAATTCTTATAAAAAATTTTATTCTTTTCGGAAAAATCATTCAATAAATACCATTATCTGAGAACTCCACACTTTTGTATGTTTCACCCATCTAACATACTATTATTGCTACCAACTCGTCGGTTTATTTATTTTCTTCTAAATCCTTCTTTTGAAAGATGGAAGACAATAGACCTGTCCTTTGAAAGTAGACCCTACGATAAATCATTTGCGGATGATGATGCACTTCTCCAAACCCAGAAGCAAAATAAGAATCACTTATCTAGAATTATTATTAAAGATAATACATTACTTTTTCTTTATTTTCGATATTTCCTTTTTTCTATAAAAACAAAAAAAATTTCAGAAATTTTTACATAATGAAAGAAAAATTATTTTATAAATTATTTAAAAAAAAGGGTGAAATTTATTTATTTATTTCTAACTCAAAAAATAGTATAATTTCAATTTCTTATTACATTTACCAATTTTTTAAAACCATTTTCGGTTACTGCGGCCATTAGGGGTTATTTATTAAATTTAAAATACATAGTACCGATGGCTACCGGGAGACGTTCCACAAGATGATTGCTCGGGGTCACCAATCCGGAACTTTCGACGCGCTTGGCATCTCTTAACCCAACGATTATGTGACTGTTGCTCAGTTGCCAGGCTCCCTGGCTCATTTATCAATTGAACAAACAAATATTCTTGAGTTTTTTAAATTATTCACAAAGAAAAAAAAATCAATTATTGGGTATTAACCTAGATTTCAAATTTTATTTTGGCTTCAATTCAAAATGTAAATAGTTTTCGAGTGAAATGTGATCATGTTTCACTCTTGATATTAAATAAAATAGGTACCCCCCCTCCTTTTTGTGTTGTGTTTCTTAAAACTACTATAATTTTATTTTCTTATTGCTATAATAATGAATTCAATTTCAGAACATTAAAATCTTAATGTTGCCAGCATTACGTTAAGATTATTTGCCAAATGACTTGTATTGCTCTTCGGGGCAATGGTGCTGAAGAGAGAAATGGGCAGAGGCCAATTTTAGGATTGGATTTCATACGTCTAGAAGAGACGACACGAATAATTAAGAGATGTCAAAGCAAACTGTCACCACGGATGAAAAAGTGCCATTGGACGAATGAATCGAATAGATTAGATGTTTCCCGAACTATTCGCCCGTAAAGATTTATTCAAAATGTCCCGTGCTGAATATTCCCACGCACCAGCGTAAAATCAATCACGCTTTGGTGGCCGCGTGGCTGACTTCCGACCGGTCGACTACCTTCAGGACAATGGCGGTAGGGGATTACCCAGGACTAAAACGAATCGTGCGCCACGCGCGTTAATCTAATTAGAATAATTTATTATAAAAGCGCACGGCAGATGGCATTGAGGGGTGGTTTATCTTACCCCCTGGATTAAAGTGTGCCTATTCACAACGACATTGCATTATTCACCCCATCCTATGTGCATGTGAAGGCCAGTCACTCATAAATGCGAATGCAAAATGTATATATCGTCCGCTCTGTTCAAGGTACATAAACCTCGATTAGAACCTCCCACCCCTTAGGAAAAGTGCACCCCTGGTGCAAACACTTGCAACCCTCAGCTAAGGGTTCTGTCCCCTCATTCGGAAAGAGCGAAGACTACCACTCTTAAGCCCCCTTCCAAGGGTGAAAATCTCGGAGAAGATTTAATAATAAAAGGAAAAAATAAGGAGAAAATCAATCGAATTTTATTGATACATTTGTATTGGGTGTTTAAAAAAAAAGGGGTTGAATTTCTTTATTTTACATTTTAACAAAGAAGAAATAGAAAGCTGAATTATTAAATTAATAATAAAATTAAAAAGGTATATAACTCCAGGGGGCGCAATTTTTACCCAATCAAAAACAAACTCCTTTCGCAAATTTGTTATCTTAATCTATATTATTTTTTTGCTCAGGGGCCCACATCTTGTGTGGATGGCGACCACGAGCTGCCCCAGCTGGGACAGGCAGTCCTTCAGTTCTTTAAATGTCTGTCTCTTCCTTCCTTTCAACAGGCGTCAGACAGTGTGACGGGCCGGCCTGTCCTATTTCTTTCGGTCGTATAAATAGATAGGGTTGGGGGAAAGAGTCAAGTCCGCCGACCCCGCATCGCGAGGAGAGAAGAAGAAGAATCTATATTATTTTTATATTGAAGCATTACATTCTACGTCAATAATTTAAACAATTTTAAATTAAGCTCATTCATTTCATACTCAAATTACCTCTTTCAGTTTATAACAAATAGATGTTTTTCATTTATAAACGTAAATTTTATTTTAATTACTATTTTTAAGTATAAATTATCTAATCATTTTCAATCACTTTATATTGTTTTTATTTTTTATTAAGAATTTTTTTTTTAGAAGTTTGAATCAATTTAAATTGAGCAATTTTTTCTAGATAATAAATACCTTAAGGACGGAGGCTTTGAATAGGCCTATATGATTTACGTCTCGGTTCCTTTTCCCCCTGAGTTCTCCTGATTGACGCTTTTCTTCCTCTCTAATGATTTTCCCTCAGAGCTTCTGTATTTTCAAGGTCTGAGAAGAAAGTAATCATATAGATCCAGATACTAACTTCCCTTCGGAGAGATTAAAGGGCCGAGCAAACGATCCATTTCAATCAACTGAGATTGTTCAGCCAAATTAAAGGTGGCTATTGTGTCCTTAGAATAATGTTATGTTAATTGCAAAAAGAGGGGAAATTTTTTTTCTAAGTCTGTCTGTCACCTGGTCGATCGGCCATGAAATAAAAGAAAAACGAAAAGACCAATCGGATGGCAATCCCACCCCCGGATTGTGAGTCATCGCCGCCCTCATTGGTAGCCACGTGTGGGTGTCTTTTGTGCAAGGGTTGCACCCCTGCACCTTTTCAGGGTGCATTAACGAGCTTGCAATAGATGGAGAGGAGATCCCTGGGGGTGTTCCCCCCATCTGTACCTTAGGGATGATTGCAACCTGGCCTTTTTGTACTCTATTTAGAATAATGGCTGCGTATAAAGGGATAATGGGGGTGGGGAGACATTGCACATTCCCTTCATGGATGTTCTTAATTGCTAGTGTATTGTGTGACGTCCATTTAAAAAACCGTTGAATGAACCAGATGCCTACCACAAAAAAAAAGACAAGCGTATTTCGTGTTTAAATAATTATTCAATAAATCTCAAATCTGATTAAGTTTGAATGAGGGGAGTTTTTTGTCTAAGAAAAAATTTCTGAATCTGTTTATCAGTAAAAATTGTTTATTTTCACACTTTTGAACTAACAGCAAAATGTTCGTGTCTCGGCTCTTTGAGATTGAATGAACTAAAATTTCTTGTTTTGTTGTTCATAAAGAACAATTTTATCTTGAGAAAAAACACCTGAAAGACGTGATCAAATTTCTTAATTTAATGTGTTATTGTATTTTCTATATTTATAGAATTAGAATTTAATCACAATGTCCCCTTCACTAGAATAAAACATAAATTTTAATAAAAATAAGTTGAAAAGTTTCTCGACCCCTTTAAACGATGTTAATATTCTTAGCATTTCGTTATACAAAAAAACAACCTTTTTGACCTTAATCGTTTGAAGTTGAGCCTAGAACAAAACCTGGCTAAAATCTTACATCAATAACTTAAACCAGCATTGACGGAGATATGGCACGCGTGTATCTGAAGATATGCCAAATCTTGAAAAAAATATAGCTACATGAAAGATTTGTATGCAAAATAAATTTTCTGAAAGTAACAATTCGAAATGACATTATTTCTAAATAAAACTAATTGAATTCATTTATTAAATTATTTATGAAATAACATGAATAAAGATCAGACTTGAAAATAATTAATAAGCCATAATAATTATCATATCAAATTTTCTTTTGTCTAATTCACAAGTTCGAATTTTTTTTGCCTACTCCTCTGCTGAACTGTAACCTTTAACATAGGGGTTGTGGTTACCCTATTTGAGCCCTTTTTATATTTAAATCTGATAAAAATGCACATATGTAGTCCCCAAAAGGCTGGGGCTTTCTTGGACAAAGATAACATCATCTTACGAGAGATGTTGAGTCGGTAAAAATAAAGAGGAAACCCGATAATTTTGGAATTTTAGTTTCTAATTTGAAGAAAATGATATTTTTTGTTATAGGGCGACAAAGAAGCAAGTTTACTAAAATATATTTCTAATTTCATCATAATACAAATTAATTATTAAATAATAGAGTCTTAAATTGAAAATGTATTTATTTCTTTAAAAAAAATCTGGTGTGTCTGGTCACACAGCACACAACTTTCTCGTACCCTCGGTAATCGAAAGTTGTGTTCTGTGCTTGTCACACCAGCTTTTTTTGTGTCGATATTTTATTTTATTATTATTTTTTTTTTAACACTCCCACTTTTTTCACATTCACACACACATGCACAGTCTTTTCGGCAACTTAGGCCATTTAATACTTTTTACGATACCCGTTATTTATGAATATATCTATTGGGGGTCCAGGCATTCTTATTTAAGCCATTTGGTAACCAAATGACTTAAATAAAATCATCGGACTGCCTGGGATCGGAACCCTCGACCCTTGGTATACAGGCGCGCTACCAATTACGCCAAGCCCGAGGGCTTGTATCGATATATATATATATATATAGTTTCCGACAGTGCAGTACATTTGAATTCAAGATGTAAAATTTATAAACATGGGAGAATATTTATATTTTGTTACCTATCTTTCCTATGAAATATACGAGTAAAGTGGTCTTCAGCAGATTTCAATGGCGAAATGAGAATATACATACATTTATAAGAGCATCTAAAAAATAATTTATTTTTGAATTTTAATCAAAATCGTTGGAGCGAATTTTGAGAAAATCGAAAAAAACTTAAAAAGTACATCAATAAAGTACTAGTACTATTTGGCCGATTTTGTTTAAAAGCTTATTTTCTTCTTCCAAGGGGGCGCCTGACTTAAATATAAAATTTCAAGCTCCTAGCTCAATTCCTTCATTCTTTAAATTGGATACAGACACATCCACCGACAAACCAGGTCGCGAAAACCACTTTTTTGGATTCAGCGGACCTCAAAACGTGTAAATCCATCAAAATCTCGACATCGAATTTTTGACATGAATTCAATATTTTCTCTCTCTATATATTAACATATATAGAGGTAAGAGAAAGTAAAAATAGAACAATCTTCACTTAATCTAAATATTATTATTATTTGCTCTCTAGACTGTTGCTTATCTCGAAGAGTTTATAAATTTACCCTTCTGAAATTTCTATTTAAATTATCTAACCGAGGGAATCTGGATCCTTAATCAACCAAGGTAGCTGTAACAACTCTAGCAATGGGGAGGGTAGGGGAGGTGGTTAATGCCAGCTAGTGAACGAGACTAATGACGTCATCACGCACCTCATTTCAGAAAGGAATGTAGCGATAAAACACCTAAACAAACTTTTATATGTGACATGAAATATTATTTCATTTTAGATTATAATGAAAGGACATTAAAATAAATTTATTTAAAAAAAAATTATCCAGGTATTTATTTTTTTATTCATTTTAATTTAATTAAAGTGGATCTAACGTATTATTATTTGAAGCTCTCCTTTTGATTGAGTTTGTATGTGTGCGTGTGCGTCACCTCTGCTATCACGTCGACGTCTTCTTCGTGGTCGTCCTGGACCGCAATAAAGCTTTCCAGAGCCACCCACAAATACTCAGGAAAAGAGAGAGAGACGCCGAAAGGGCATAATGAAGGAGTGGGTCGTGCATCCGTCCCCAAAAACCACCCCAATCCTCAACCCCCTGAGGCATTGTCCACAAGTCCAGAGCCATCTGCGCTGCCCGTGTCTATTGTCGGGAACAACAATGGCTCTCCTACAGAAAAGTCAAGATATTTCCCCAGGAGAGAGAGAAAGACCGTAAACATTTCTATCGTCCATCCTCTTTTTCTTTTTCTCTTTCTCTCCCCTTGGCCAAAAAATTAAGGATCGCCAAGGACGAATAACCATAAACATCCCTGGGGCGCCAAAACGTCCGCCATTGCAGGTTTATTAAGGAGTCCACCTCAGCAAGCAGTGGCGTCATTTCCGGTCCATTGCGCCAATCCGATCGTTTGGCTTCGATCACTCTTTTTATCATAATACGAATAAAAATCCTTTTCACTCTTAAGAATAATACCTGAATAGCCTTTCGGGGTTTTTTTTTTTTTTTATTCTTTTTTCCTCTCTCTTTTTCTTTTTCTCTATTCAGAGGTAAATTTTTTATTCACCATTGAAGAAGATAATTGTTCTCTTATTACTTATTAAATTAGATGATATGCCAAAAGGAACAGACAAATGACCATCAATAATTCTTTTATTATTATAAGACTCCAATCTCTTATTATATAGAGATTTTGCAAAAATGCTGATTAGGAGAAATTAATCTTCGTAATTGTCGATGTTTCAGACTCTAGTTCCTCCTTCATCATGACATTTAAACAAAATTATTCAAGATATTTTATTGAAAAATGTCTATTATTATTATTTTTATTTAATTTAAAAAACCTTAATATTTTTAAAGATTTTCTTGTTAATTTGATCATTTTAGAAGACAAATAATATTATTTATAATAGACTATAATTGAGATTCTGGAAAGAAAATTTATTTGAAAAATTGTATGTAGACAGACATATAGCTAATCAAAAAAATCTGGTGTGACTGGTCGCACAGCACACAACTTTCTTTTACATTCGGTAATCGAAAGTTGTGTTCTCTGCTTGTCACACCAGATTTTTTGTGTCGACATGTATTTAGTTACCGACAGTATGTTACATTCGATTTTCAAGATGTCAAATTTATAAACAGAAAAATATTATATTTTGTTACCATGGCAACCATTTCTCCTGTCTTTTCTATGGAGTACAAGAGTAAAGTGGTCTTCAGAAGATTTCAATGGCAAAATGAGAATATACAATTAAAAGAGCATCTAAAAAATAATTGATTTTTGAATTTTAATCAAAATCGTTGGAGCGAATTTTGAGAAAATCGAAAAAAAACTGAAAAAGTACATCAGTAAAGTACTAGTATTTTTTGGCTGGTTTTGTTCAAAAACTTCGTGTCACGTCCCAGGGGGGCACCTAACTTAAATACAAAACATATATAGAGGTAAGAGAAAGTAAAAAGGCACTGTCTTGATCTACAATTTTTTTTCGCCCCGTGAAGGCCTATTATTCTAAATTTAATTCTTATCAAGTAGAAATTGATTCATTTTGACGACCGCGAGTTTTCCGAGCTAAGACTAGCATTTCCCTTTCACCCTCCTTCCTCAATGGATCGACTTGATTCCCCTCTCAGTAGTAGCCTATATTCAATTATATCGCACTCGGGGTAGGGTTGATAGGAAGGTGAATTAATTGTTAGTTGATTGATTTAATTTAAAATTATGCCGCTAGAAAAATTTTTAAAAGAGAGAATCTAGTGGTGAAAATACTTTGATTAATTCTTAATTAAGTACCTAATTTTTCTGAAAACGCGTTTAATTATTATGCTATTCGCCAGATTTTTATTTCTCAAATTTGATTTAAAATATACTTGGTATAAATAGAAAGAGTTAGCCAAAAAATAAAGATAGACTTAATTGTTTTTCTGGAGCATATCAAGTGGTAGAGAACTCGCCTTGTGCTAGGGGTCAGGGCTTCGCTTCTCAAGCTCAAATAATTTATTCCATTTGAGTTGTCTACCAATCAATTCAGCAGTGTCTAAAAATAGCCTTAGATGCCGATACAGACTTTAAACAAAAAAAAAAAATATTTTTCTTATTGTCTTTTCGAGATCTCTTAGAAAATTTATTTATTTTTTTTTTTTAACGAAATTTTCACACTGAATTATAATAGAGTTTTAATTTTATTTAATTTAAACCCGTATAATTAAAATTTTCGATAATAAAACTCCCTCCAACCCACCCTGCTTCTTGCTCCATCATTCTTTCTTATATAGCATCTAAATTAATTTTAACAAACTTTTGCTTTAAAAGTGGTCATAAAATCAAGATGCTGAAGAGAATTTGGACATTTTTGCTTTTCCCCCACTCCTCCACAACAACAACAACCACCCCTTTCTTTTCTTTTATATATATATATAACTATGTGTTTATATATATATATATATAAACAAATTTATTTTGGCTTACTAATGTGACTATAAATTCGACATTCAAATCCAGGCTGGCCAACGTCCGGCACGAAACGCATTTCACTCCCAAAAGCAGAGGAGGTGGGGTCGCGGGTCCCCTCTTTCGATTTGTATCCTGAGAAAGGAGAGCAGGAGGTTGACAAATCTAAGGACGTCGAGAAGGAAGGTCCTGGGAGGGTGAAATTGGAATGGATAACCCTCTCTAATGTTAGGCAGAGGGTTGGTTGTTCACAAATTCAAATTGAATGGACATTAAAAAGAGAAAGAAAAAAAAAAACGAAACCTAAGAAGTGAATGTGAAATTTGGTGAAAAATTGTGAAATAATAAATTATATCAAGTGTTTGTGACAGAAAATAATTTCACTTGATAGATGATTATTTATTGAATAAATTATAAGGGGTGGTTTTTTTACTTTTTTTTATTAGTATTATTCAAGATTCAAATTTTTTTTTTTATATTAAACTTCATTTAAATATTATTTAATAATTATTACATCAGAGTTCAATACTTTCTTCAGTCTTCTGAGAATACGAAAGAATATAGGATTGTTTTTAGTTAAAATTCTCCTTGATTGTTTAAGAGATTACGATTAAGAAAGTTATCATTTTTTACTTTCTCTTGTCTATATAGGTAATATATAGTGAGAAAAATTAATACTTAAAATCCCAAATACTTCTAGTGGTTTCATTTGATAGTTTGGCTGACATCCTCTGTTTCTATGTATTAATCTAATCGTTGGACAGCCACTTCTCTCATCGACAGTATTATAGTGAGAAAATATTTTATAATAAGTAATACTAATTTTTCCTGATACTGTTCAATGTAAATCGACCCCTCAAATGGGTAAAACTTATTACAAGACCGAACGAAAAATTTATAAATTCCATTTGCTCATTTATAAAATCGCCTAATGCAGTATTAAAATACGATATAATTATAGTACTTTTTTAAATTTATTTTTATTTTATTTTTTTTTTTCTTTTTATTGAGAAACAAGATGAATAAAGAAGAGCATCTAGTATTTGTTTCATTTATTTAAGGCTCATTAAGTTGACGTTTCGGTCTCGTTTGAGACCATCTTCAGAGCTTATGGGCTGTCAATATAAGACAAATTAAAAAAAACTCAATTATATAATTCATAACCATTAGTTAATTAAGTTTTAAAATTTGTCTCATATTGACAGCCCATAAGCTCTGAAGATGGTCTCGACCGAGACCGAAACGTCATCTTAATGGCCCTTTAATAAATGAAACAAATACTAGCTGCTCTTCTTTATTCATTCTGTTTCTCAATAATTTTATCCAGCTATAAATCTATTTTTCTCTTTATTTAAGGACTTTTTCGGCATCTATGGCCCCGTCCCTTATTATTTAAATTGATTGGTAGCCAATTCAAATTAAATACATTTTGGGCGCATGGAACGGGATACGAACCCGCGATTCTTTTTTTTTTTATATAAATAACTATTATAATACAATATGAAACTTATAACTATAGTTATAAGTTTCATATTGTATTTACTATAAGTTTTTTTTTTTATTATATACGGTACTGTAAAAAGACGCCCCAATGGCTAACTGCTGAAAGGGGATATAAAACAAAAGTAACACTAATAGGTAGTGTTAAAAGTTTTTTTGGAGGGGAGAGATCACCTCTAAGAAAATTCTTGTTAAATAATGTACAGAGAGAGCTCTATAGGAAAATGTGAGTTTATTTTCAATCAGTTTTTTTTTTATTCAACTTCATTAACGATTCACTTTAGAATATTAAAAAAAAAGAAAAAAACAAAACAATTATTTAAGATAGAAAAAATATGCACACTTCTTTATTTGTAAACTCAAGAAGTTGAAGGGATTGAATATTTGTCTAAACACTTGCCGCCCCCCTTCCCCCACTCCTCCACCCCCGCGTCCCGTTTCTGCTCTTTCTCTTTCGATTCCACCCCCCTCTCGGCCCTCCGCTTTCCACCTAATGGCATTTATATGCGGATTATTTAGGGATTATTTTGGGATTTAGTTGCGCTCGATTTCCTCCGACTCTTTGCGAAGTAGACAAGGGTATTTTTTATACATCACACACTACGACGACTACCAAACATTTAAACACATACATACATATAACTCTAGCATCCCCCCACTACCACCATCCAACAACTCTCCCATACCCCTTCAGTA
The DNA here is from genome assembly GCA_023213315.1 of Euborellia annulipes. Classification (NCBI taxonomy): domain Eukaryota; kingdom Metazoa; phylum Arthropoda; class Insecta; order Dermaptera; family Anisolabididae; genus Euborellia; species Euborellia annulipes. Next base: position 71,232 of record JAKCPI010017629.1, on the reverse strand, counting down.
AAAGTCCCTTTTGACGCGAAAAATCCGACTCCCCAGCTAAAAAAAAAAAAAAAAAACAGTTTTAGTTTAAAATATAATATAATACATGTGTGTGTGTGTTTGTGTTGTGCTTTGATTTCGGAATTCGCGGATGTTACGCCGCGCGTTGTGTAATCCGCGTAAAAAATTAATCATACAAATATCTATCTATGTGATGGTGGAGGTGGTGAGGGTGAGCTGAGAGGGGGGGTGTAACATTTGCGGACGAGTTCTTGCCCAGGCCGAATTGCATTTTAATTAAAAAAATGGACGATTCTCTGGTGTCTGTCTGTCTGTTTCTCTCTCCGTTTGCCGACCCCCCATCTCCTCATTTCGGCTGATTCAGAGGCCCACACTGGAGAGGGAAAGTGAGGGATAGAGAGACGGGGGCATTCACTACTATATTGGCTTTTATTCAGCATATATTTTTTTAATGAGTTCTAAAAATCGAAATGGAAAAGTAATCATCATCCTACAGGAAAAGTAATCATTGGAAATTATTAGATACATAAGGATTTATTTTCATTTAATAAGATATAGGCTAATAATATTTATGATAAATATCAAATTTGCCATTTAAAAATTTTTTAAGATAGCAAATTTGTGAGATGAGTATGATTATGATTGGGCAAAATTACGCCCAGGTCGAGTCCAGGAGGCGCAATTTTGCTTAATCATAAACGATGTCTGCTAATTCATTAATTAATTAAAAAAAAAAACATCTTTTTATACCTAGCTCATGAATTTTTGCTCGAAAGTTTATTATTTCCCAACAATGATGAAAAGTCTTAAAAAAAGGAAATAAAAAATAATTCATAATTAAGCCCAGTACAACTTTTCAAGTATAACACCCTTGATAAATTCTCAGTCGAATTACAACTCGTCACTCTTAAAAGAAAGTCTAGGTAATAAATGAAATCAATTGGAACGTTCTCCGCTAGTCGTGGGTACCCAGATAGCACAATTCGTCTTATGTACGTACATAAGACGTACTGTGCTATCTGGGTATATTAGTAAATATAATAAATAACATTAAAAACCCTAAATGGCCTCAGTAGCCGAAAGGGAAAAAATGAAATAAATATCAAATTGATTTATAATTAGGCTTATAATAAATAATTTTTTTTTATTATTTATTTAAGGTCTTTTTCCGCATCTAGGGCCATTTGGACCCCATCCCTATTTAATTCAAATGAAATAAATTTTTTTCTCCTGGGACGGGAAGCGAACCCGGGACCCTAGGCACGAGAAGCTTAAGTCTTTGCTCTGAGCCATGGGTAAATAATTTTAATATTCTGAATTTTTTTAAATAATTTTTTCAATTTAATTAAATATGAGATTTATATTGATAATGAACTAGAATTTTTTTATTGACATGGTCTACTATACAATAAAGAGTAAGAATGTCAGGATTATGATAGAATTTTAAATTTGCTTTACGAATTTGTCTATTGGCTATTGGCCATTTTTTTAATACATATCTGAAAAAATTCAAAGATACAAATTCGAATTTTTCTTAAGATTTTGTAATTCGAAAATTTTAAAATACGAATCCCACTCAAAAAAATAAATCTTCATTCTTTTTTAAAATTTTATCTTAAAAATATTTTAAGAATTCTATAATTCACATTCATTTATATATAAATAGAAGAACATAAGTATAGATATCGTATGGTGTTTTGAGAATCATTTATTTTCAATCATCTCATTTAACATCTATTTATTTATTTACTTCTTGTTCTTCCATTATTCTTATCGTTTTTTATATCGGCGGGTGTCGCCATCTCTAATGCCCTTCCTTTCTGGTGAGCGACAGGCGAAATGTCTTAGAAAATTGGCCTCTGGTCGCTTTAATGTAAACATAGGACGGAGATAAAAAAAAAAAGGGTGGCTATTTTCCTGTTCAAGATAGCGATTCTAAATTGTCATCTATCAGATTCACAAAAGCGAGGTGGGGACATTCTGATTTGTTTCGCATTTAGAACCTTGTAAATAAATTTGTTTTGATGATAAATAAAATAGAAATCATCAAAATTATTATTAATGATTTGATAATATTTACAAAAGTGAGAAGCTTATTAACTTTACCTTTAATCTAATTTATTCTCAAAGGATATACCATTTCATCCCTTATTATATTACATTTTATAGAAACAAATGAGGTTTTTTGTCGGTCTTAAAAGATTTTCAATTCAGATATTAATTTAGTATATACACACCCTATGTGTGTGGGAACAGGGAGTATGTGCGTGGGGATCAAAAACAAAGCAAGTATTATTAATAAATAGCCAAAAGAGAGGAGGGATTTGAACGTCGGGATTGATACACGGTTAAATCCCCCTGTGGATGGACCCCCACACCCACACGCAACTCAGACTCAATCCCTCTCCTCTCCTTTAACAAGAAAGGGAGATATGATCGTTTTGAAATTAATATCGTTGTCCCTATGACTTTAATGAGAGAGAGAGAGAGAGAGAGAGAGGAAAACCCGTCAATAAACACAGTGCAAAAAGCTGATTTCTCACGATTAGAAAAAAAAAAAAGAAACCAAGTGACTACAAAAATCAAAAGCCAAATCTATATCAAGATAAATTTTTAGCTTCCGATTTTTTCTGAATGGAAAAAATTCATTTGTTGAATGATCAACTTACTAATGAATTAATTGTATCAAAACTTTTCTCTACGCAGAACTTAACATCTTCGAGTGATTGATGAATTGGTCTTTAGGGTTGCCTACCTTCCAGCAACCAAACATAAACTCGTGCTTTTTTTTATTATAAAAGATTTGTGAAACATTTTGATTATTTCAAAGAATGTCTTATTATGTGTATGTTCCAGCTCTATCTCTAAATAAATGTTCAAAATTTTTTGCCATCAAATTAATTTGAAACATCGTCATTTGAACTCATAATTATAATCTAAAAATTCACTGATTTGATTGTTTTTTTATTTTTTTGTTTGTTTGTTTAATTGGCTTGTTTTCGAGATCGTTGAAATAAATAGTTAGACTTTTGTATTATATCGGTCTATATACCGGTAAAATTTCGAAATGGAGTAGAGCAGTTTCCCAACTTTTTGAAGTTCACGGCACCGTTGGGATTAACATTAAACATTAGGGCAGTGTGCTTCTTAAACTTTTTGAAGTCGCGGCCCCCTTGGAAGAAGTCAATATCTCACGGCCTCCCTATTATTATTATTATTTTTTTTTTTTCATTTATTTGGCTTTCGGCCAGAAGCCATACCAAAACATTACATTCCAAACGTACTAAATACAATATAAAACAATACAAAATACAATATAAAACAATACAACTATCAAACTCAAATACAATATAAAACATACAAAATACAATATCAAACAATACAAAATAAAACAATACAAATACAATATAAAACAATACAAAATACAATATCAAACAATACAAATACAATATCAAACAATAGACATACACTATTATTTTTAAATTCAGATTGTTTAAAAAACTATTTATAATTTTATTAGTTTTTTATATGCAGACACTTACTAGTCAATAGTAAAACTTGAAAAAAATAAACACGTTTAGTCTATTAGTCTATGTTTTGATTAATGAGTGTATCCTAAGTATAAATAACGTATAATATAATAAACTTTATTCCAGTCACTTAGTAAAAATACATCAATAGATTTGGTAGATTAAATATAAGGTCATTTTTTTAGTCACCCCTTAGCCAATCAGGCGGCACCTTTGGGTGCCGTGGCACACCGGTTGGAAACCACTGGAGTAGAGTCTTGAGCTAAGTTTGACTTATAATTGTTAGCTTAGTTACTGAATTAATTAATCTTAAATATAATTCCTTTGATTGATTTTTATTTGATCTAATAATTAATCATCTTATATAGGAAATTTTATATCAGATATTTAGTAGACACCCTGTTGCTTTGAATGATGCGAATATTCGTATACCTAGGATGGGCGTATGGTCCGTTAGCCACCATAATTAGGCTTTCATCTGGTGTCCCTTGCCTTGTACTTTGAAAACATCCCATCAGAAGTGAGAGGGGGTGGCTGCCACCCCCGCATTGATATCTCGACCGTGATTGTGTGCGCACCGCCTGGGATATTTTTAATTATAAAACAAGGCCATGTTGTCAAACCACACAGATTCCCTCTTTTAAGCCTAACTAAATAATAAATACACTCATACAGTCGCATATATACATGGGATACAGACACAAGCACCACAGATTGCCTCCTATATGAATAAATAAATAAATCCAGCCACATTCAAATTTAATTAAATTTCAACTTTGAAAAGGTGACAATTAAAGTTATATTATTCTAATTCATAAAATAATTCTAGAAAAGGGATTTTATTCAAAATAAATTAAATATATTAAGAAATTTTGAATGATTATTATTATCAATATAGTGCAATTATTCCTTTTAATTAAAATTCCAAAGTTCTTTATTATAATACTCTTAAACTTAGAGATTCACGATCTTAAGAAAAAGGAAGAAGAGCACAAAGACTTCTCTTTTCAACATGTTCAGTAAGATTCTATTTGCAAATTTTTGGGCAGTTGATCATGGGGGCCGACTTTTTATATTAGGGGGACCTAAATATGATTGACGCAGGGGATACGGGTTAAGAGTTTTAAAATTTTGCCCTGATTGACCTTTTAACGATAGTGAAGCGTTTTTTTTTCTGGAGGGCTGGGCCCCTCTTCCCTCAACATTGAGGGGAGGGGGGCTCGAGCCCCTTGAGCCCCATGGAGACGGCGCCTATGCAGCTGATAGAGAGAAATTATATATATAATTTATATTTATTTAAAAATAAATTTCTCTTCCCTTAAAGGTAATTTTTAAATAAATTTAAGCTTATGGAATCTCTATCAGCTGCATAGACGCCGTTTCCATGGGGCTCAAGCTTCACTATCGTTAAAAGGTCAATCAGGGCAAAATTTTAAAACTCTTAACCCGTATCCCCTGCGTCAATCATATTTAGGTCCCCCTAATAATTTTTAAAAGTCGGCCTCCATGATCAACTGCCCAAAAATTTGCAAATAGAATCTTACTGAACATGTTGAAAAGAGAAGTCTTTGTGCTCTTCTTCCTTTTTTCTTAAGATCGTGAATTTCTCGAAGAGAAATTTATTTTTAAATAAATAAGAAATTATATACGTATATAATTTCTTATTTATCTTCTTACCCATACGTAATATTACGTATGGGTCTTAGAAGAAAATTCATTCAGTATAATTAATATCTATTAATACAAAACAGGTCTATTCTCTTCTTTTTTTTTTTTTTTAAACATTCACACTATTTTCTCATTCACATTCACATTCACACATTCACACAGTCTTTTCGGCAACTCAGGCCATTTAAGACTTTAGACGATAACCGTTGTAATTAATATATATATTAGGGGTTCAGGCATTTCTATTTAAGCCATCTGGTATCCAAATGGCTTAAATAAAATCATCGGATTGCCTGGGTCCGAACCCGCGACGTTTGGTATAGGAGGTAGGCACGCTACCTACTACGCCAAACTCGGGGGCAGGTCTATTCTCTAAAAACAGGCGTTAAAATTTAAAATAAACAAATGGATGTTAAAAAGTAATGTAAAAACAATCAGCGTTAAAAAAATGTTATTCTCTAAACAAAGTTTGGCAACAAACATTGACCTTAACATGTTGCATTTATTTCAAAGCAACCTTACTTTTTAAGTTAAGGACTTCATTTTTATTTTAAACACGACGTTAAAGGTTATTAAAGTTATTAAAGGCACCCCCTAGACATGGCCTTAATTTTTAACACTATTTACTAAATGTTAACTCTTTGGCTTTACATTTTTGTTTACAGAACAGTTATTTGAGGTGATTTTGAATAGCATTTTTTAACGCTGACTGTTTTTACATTACTTTTTAACACCTATTTGTTTATTTTAAATTTTAACGTCTGTTTTTAGAGAATAGACCTAAAAGGCTTTTTATTTAACTGAGCCTGCCCTTATTTAAATCAAAAATGAATAAATAATAAATAAGTTCAAATACTTTTTCAATTAAATCTTAAAACACTTCAAATTTCTTATTTATTGATAATTTTTGGTCGTCTGTTGTTGAAAAATTTGTTTAGTGCTCTCAAAATGGATAGATCAAATTCTCGTCCTCCGTGGCCCTTCAAAATATTATTTGTTTTAAGATTTCGATTTGGTTTCTACAAAGTAAAAAAATCTTTCAACTAATGAGAAATTTATCTAATTATATAAATAAATAGATTGTTCTTAAAAGGTTGTTTTTACAAAATTTTAATTAACGAAAGTAATTAACTTAAAGGATTAATTTTCGAGAGTGTAAATTGATTTTGAAGGAAAAAATATTATTTAGTTTTTGAAAATATCTAAAGAAAATGCTCCCCTTTTATTTATATTGATATAACAAATTAAAAGTTTAAATTTTTGAAAATCTCGACCCTAAAAAAATAATTTAATTAATTTTAGACAATAAAATATTTTCTTCATTTAATATTGATTCATATTCAAACAAAAAAACAAAAACAAATTGTTATTAAAAATCAAATAAGCTACGTTGATTGAAATCAGAGATATAGTGAAAATTCTGCCTGAGTGAAGATCAGCTCGAAACTTTTTGCCATCTCAAGGGAATGGGTTCAATTCGAAATGCATGTCTCGCCTCTTAACTCTCTGTTGGTGACGTGCGTTGCACGCACGCGTGCACCGGATCGAATGCGACTACACATGTGTCTTATTCAGGGACACCTTGTTGACGGGACAGTCAATATGAAAATGGACTGTTCTTGAGTTGTAACTATTTCTATAACATCTGCAGATTTATTTATTTCATATTAAGATTTATATTCTTCGATTTATTAAAACATGTAAAGCAACTGACTCTTAGTTTCTAATTATTATTATCTACCCATATTTATTTAAATTCATTGATGAAAAATATAATCTGTGTAGATAATATCGTAAATAAAAAAAACTGGTGCGACGGGTCGCACAACGCACAACTTTCTCTTACCTTCAATAAGATAAGAGAAAGTTGTGTACTGGGCTTGTCACGCCAGATTTTTAATTGTGTCGAGATATATTTAGTCGCCCTTAGCACCAAAGTTCCAAACTTGACCACACGATTCATAGATTCATAGCGCTGAGCTACGAATGCTTCCACATCAGTAAAGTGTACTTCAAACAATTTTCACGAAAAATTTCACTGATATACTATTTAAAGAGCATCAAAAAAATAGTTGATTTATGAATTTTAATCAAAATCATTGGAGGGGTTTTTGAGTAAATCGAAAAAAAAAAAACTGAAAAAGTACATCAGTAAAGTACTAGTGCTTTTTGAACGATTTTGTTCAAAAGCTTATTTTCACCCCTTAGGAGGGGTTTCTAACTCAAATATAAAATTTCAACCTCCTAGCCCTTTTCGTTTCTGAGATATTTTATTCACAGACAGACCAAATTGCGGGACCCACTTTTATTTTTGACTCAGGGGACCTCAAAACCTGTATGTCCATCAAAATCTCGACATCGTATTTTTGACATGATCGCAATACTTTCTCTCTATATATTTCATATATAGGGTAAGAGAAAGTAAAAATCTTTTTAAAATTAAAATTTACGGAGTGATTCTTTTCTTCCCTACTTTGTAGGTAGCCTCAGTGCTTTTTTTTTTTTTTATTAAATCCTCTTATAATTAATTTCCAAACGTCACGGGTGTCAAGAACATTTTAAATTCCTGTATAACGTGATTCAGGGTCAGAGAGCCGATGTCTTAATGAGCTGCGATATATATACAAAAAAAAAAAAAAAAGAGCGAACAGTCAGTCAAAGAGCTCTGTGTTTGCGTGCCTGTTGATGATCATTTATAATATTAAAAAAGATTGAAATTTAATTTCTTCGAAGAAAGACTTGTTGTTTTCTTGTGGAAATAAGGCACGTGTCATCGGCGTGACCTAATTAGCATGTTGGAAGGCGAACAGACCAGAAGGACAACGACATTGACCAGAGATCGTCCCGGAGGAATTACCACTTCCCAATGATGCAATCACCAAATAAAGAAGAAAAAGAAAGACGAAAAAAAAAAATTAAGTAATTAGAAGACAGGAATATTTCATACTGACAAATCCTTTGAGGTTAAAGATAAAAAAAAAGAGATAAAATAGAAAATTATTGAATTTAAAAGGATAACTGTTGACTCTAGTTGTAACATTATGGGTAAATTAAATGAAAATCCAAGGTTATATATATACAATATATTATTTATTAGAATAAATAATATGTATTTCGACTCTCCGTGTGTCATTTTCAGAATTTATTGAAACACATAACCCCCCCCTCTAGTGTTTTAAATTTAATTTACCTAATTTAATTCAATATGGAAATACAATAATAGGGTTGATTCATTTAAACTCAAAACTTTTAAATATCAATGAAATCTTAAAAAAAAATTTGCTGTGACCGATTATTGCACAGCCCACAACTTATTCTGTGCTTGTCACACCACATTTTTTTTTGAATGGGTGCTAAGGTCCGAAGACCTATAATGACCAATAGTCACATGCACCAGGAAGAAAATAAAAACAAAAGGAGAAGCATAAAGGGGAAACTCAACTGCGGGAACTGAGAAGATGCTGTTGAGGTTAGACTTGAAAGTCTGAAGATTGTAGGTTTTGGGGAAGATAGACGCAGGGAGTTGTTCCATTTGTTGTGTCGACATTAGTTTCCGTCAATAGGCCCTACAAAAAAAAATCCAAATTGTAAAATTTATAAACAGAAAATAATATATTTTGTTGTCATTTCATCTTTCGTCTTTCCTATGCAGTGCAAGAGTTATTTAAAGAGTGCTTCAAACAATTTTCAGGGCAAAATGAGAATATTAATAGGTTTCTGGATTTTCTCCAATGAGCGAAGCAGCTAGTAGTTTTTTATTTTTATTATTACTTAAATGACGTTTCGGCCGCTATAGGACCATCCTCAGGGCCAACCAAATACCTTTAATCTACATATTATCAACTATACACCTCCGACAAATAATATTCATATTAAAGAGCATTTTAAAAAATAATTAATTTATGAATTTGAATAAAAATCGTTAGAGCAAATTTTTAGAAAATCCAAAAAAGTATATCAGTAAAGTACATGTACTCTTTCGCCGATTTTGTTCAACCTGCCAAGGGAGAAACTATCTTAAAAATCTAATTTCAACTTTTTAGTTCTTAGTTTTCTTCTTAAAATATTTCATTCACAGACAGACCACTTTTTTGGACTCAGGGAACCTCAAAACGTGTATTTCTATCAAAATCTCAACATCGAATTTTTAACATGAATCCAATACTTTGTTCTCTCTCTCTATACATAGGTATATATATAACCTATATAGAGATACAGTATAGATGGGAGAAGTAAAAACAATAAAATTTTTACTTTTTTTTTTTTTTAATAATCTTGCATTTCACATTTTAACAAGTTTTAAATCCAATTTCAATTTAATTCAGATATAATATTATCATTTGTTAAATTTTATTTGAAATTGCCTTCTTTTATGTAGGGAGATCTTTGAAGTGATGTATTTTAACGGAGGGTGTGCATTTTCCAGCGAGTGTGTTTGTATCTGCAAGATTGTTGAGTGTGATTGTATACTGAAAATGCATTCCAGGTTTAAATGTTGTCTTTTTTTTGACAACTGGACTGACAAATAGAACTTGGAGATTTTTATCACTTGTTTGGGCATATAGAAAATGGAGGAGACGGCTTGGGGAGATAAAAACAATATTTGGCACTATCAAAATATTAAAAATCGGTCCGAGTTCCTCTGGAGAATATAAATTATTTCTTATATAGTACTTTCTATATATAGAAAAAAAGATAAGATAAAATAATTAGAAAATTGAATGGGATATCAAATGGTGAGTGTAAAATTATCCAGATAAAAATTGAAAATGAAATTTATTTTATTATATTATAAACTAATCTAATGTTTATGTGATTGTTTTAGGATATGAAAATTATCAATACTTTGGCTCGACAAGCCAATTTGTGTCCAAGCAAGGAGGAGCTAGAAGGTAACAACAGAGGGGCGGTTTCACCTGACGGCGGCTCTTGATTGGCTGCTTTGACGCACCTGCGCATCAGACCCGCCCCTCGGGGCGCCCAATCGCAGTACAGGTAAAAGCCGACCACTCGACTCGATTATATAAATAAACACTCGCCTATTCTATTTTTTTAATTCAAATTGGACAACATTGTTGAACACTCTCTCTTTAATAGAATAATTATTGAGATTGTTTTGAAAAGACGTTTCTTTTTAAATAATTACTTAAATTTTTTTTTCTAAAATTCAACCTTGATTTAAAATAATGTGAATTTATTGTCTTGATTTGACTTGACTCGATCCTCCAGGGGGTTGCAAAAAATTGGTAATTATAAATAAATTTTTAGAAGTAGTACGCGCTACTCACAAATAAAAATATAAATTAAAATCAGATTCTCTGTAATATCGTCCATACGTATTTTTACAGGGTTCGATTTATTTATTCCTTACCTAGATTCCAATTGATGATTCTACAATATAATAATTTTATATTGACGGTATTGTATAGCCTATTAATTTTATTTCATTGGTGGTTCTTTAAAATTATTTTAGCATAAAGGAGACGCTATTAGAAAATGTTTAAGAAGCCAGGCTCTAAAGAACGCCATTTTGTATATTATTCCTATAACAAAACGATTAATTAATAAATTTACTTATTTAAAAATAATTCAGATGTTTTTTAATCTTTTTAATGAAGTACTTTATGATAGCCAATGACGCCTTATTGCTTGAAATAGCTGGTTGTAATACATAAACCTGCTGATCTAACGTTTCGCTACGCAATTATAACTTGTATGTGGCATTAGAAGTGTCTTCGAAATATTCGGAGAAAACACTCTAAAAGTTATTTTCTCATTTCCAAGAAACAAGCATACACCTATCCTAATTATTTTTAAATTTATAAAATAGGATACCAATTTGCTTGATGATTTGTCGGGAAGATTAATTATGTCTAATTGAAAAAATGACATTTTGAAATGACAAAAAACCCTAATACTTAACTATTAAATAATAAATTTTTTACTTAATTTTTTTATTCACTTGCTGCTATTTTCTTAAGTTTCTTTCTATTTTTTTGACCTTGTTGCCTCTCAATGATACACAAAAGAGATTTCCATTCTTTCTTTCTCTCTCTCTTAAGGCTGTCATTTTTGAAAAATGCCTGGGTCGGTTCCGATCGCAGGACATGCTAAATAAACCATGTGTCATTTTGGTGAAAGGGCCCGGGCCGTCGTGTTAAGGTGGGGTCCGCACCCCGAAGGCTGACTCACCCACCGGGGGGTAGGTGCGCACCCTCGGCAGGGTCCCCCATCCTAAAATGGAGCGTTTCCTTTCCTTAGTCGTCCATTGTCCCCGTAGGCTGTGATTCATTCGCCATAATGGCTGGGCCAAAAACATCCCCTGGCAGACACGCTCCTGCTCCCGTCTTATTCGCAACAGGAAATGACTAATTTGCAAAAAGAACTAAGGAGTAAGCGCTTTCTTTCTTTAAAAAAAAAAAAATAAAATAAAATAAATAAAAATAAAACTAAGCCTGAATACAAAACGTCTATTTAAATAAAGGGGGAAAATCAACGATCGTCTTAATGGTGGGGTAGCTGATAATTTTAAATAATGGGTTTATTTGAACTCAAATTTAGGGTATTTATTTTTATTTCGATTTAAATAGCGCAAAAGAATTACTTAATTAATTTTTTGTAATATAAGTTCTTACCATTTAATTAATCTGGCTTTTTAAATAATAACATTTCTTTCCCCTCAAGAAATTAAACTTTTCGAATTGAAAAGAATTAATATAGAAATTTCAATGAAATGCCATATAGAATGACTTACAGTAGACCATTGGAAGCTTTTTAATTATCTTTTATATTGACCCACATTTATAATTTTTTTAAAAATTTTAATTGTCATATTTTATAATATTTAACGAGGGGAGAAAAAGAGAGGGGGGGGGGGGGGGGGGGGGGGGGGGGAGAGGGAAAAAGGGGGGAGAAGGAGAAAAAAAAAAAAAAAAAATCTTTTATATTGATTTAAAAAATTAAATAAGTATATAAACTACAAATTTGACTACAATTTTATTAAGGATTTATTTATTTTTTCATTAAGCTTTCATAATTTATTTGTGTACTTTATCCCCTATATTTTATAAAAATTTTACTCATAGTGAACTCTCTCTCTCTCTCTACGGTTGTTTTTCTTTCTTGTTCATATCGGTAATTTTATTTTTAATGAGACCGGGAGAAAAAAGCCCGTCTCACGACCTGACACTTGATATGGAAAGAATGTGTGTGATCGTTAAATACTTTCAAAAAAATAAAACATCTGATTGCGAATACCAAATTGCGAAGTCAAAAAGTATTTTTTAATTTAACCCCTTCTTACTTATTTTGTTATTTATTGTTTTACATAGACGAAATGTGTCAGGTATAAGATTAAAAATTATAAAGGGTTTTTATTTTTTTTTTCAACTGGCTGCCCTCTCTTCTATTTCCAATAAAAAAAAAGAATTGTAATACCTGACATATCTCGACTTGTTCTAAAAATATAAACTACTAAATAAGTAAGAGTATTAATTAAATATATAGCGCCTACAGTATACCTGGTATATTAAATCCAAGACGCCATTTCAACTTTTTTTTTTTTTTATATTTATAATGAATTGAAAAGAAAAATACCGAAATTTAAAAAATTAACATTAATGAAAAAAGTAGCTGAGTATTATACTAAGTTAAGATAAAGGAATAAATGCTGTCTATTTATAATGACGCATTAATATTTTTTTTTCTCCCCAATCAATTTAAGAGGTTGCTATTTTATTGGCTCAGATTTTTACCAGATGGACACTCGACTGGCTGATGAATCATCAGCATCCATTCGATTTTTAATCACTTAAACCTGACCTGAATAAGCATCCTCCCCGACCAGGCGCCATATTGTTTTAAAAGGGGTGTGTGAGTGTGTTTATGTGTGTGTGGTAAACATGTATATTAATCAATTGGCAACGAACATGAAAGCCCTTGAGCTCGGGCCATAATGGCCGCCTTGGAGGTTTCGGTCTGGCGGGGCTACTTTGCTCAGTCTGTGAGCATCGGACCGGAGCCCTGAGCAAGGTACCGTGACGAGAGGGACCCTGAGGACCTTATAGAAAGGCCCTGAGGACATACAATGGCCCTTGCCTCTCTCTCTCTCTCTCTTTCTCTTCCCGGATGGGAAACACACTACCTGCTAACAAACATGGCTCTTTACTTTTACAAATTCAGTTTGCCAACTGGCAAATGACTTTATTAAACTCACCAATTCAATTTCCAAAATGTTTTACTTTGTTTTTGACTAAATCTAATTTACTATTTGTAATGTTTGTTGCTTATTTCCATTTTTAAATGTAATCTTTTAATGTTTTTGTTTTATCAGATTAATTGACTTATTTCTGCTTTTCTACAATCCCTTTTTTGTAGCTAGTATAAACATAGAAAATGATTTTTTTTTAAATATATTTTAATAATTTGAAAAGATAAATTTGAATTTAATAATCAAATGATTAAAAACTCTACCTTGTGCGTCTTATATTTTAAAATTTTTTACCTGAAATTTTAAGTACATTGTATCCCAGGATTCGCAGGGACTTTTCAGCCAGGAGATTAAATAAAAAAATCTTATTTAATTTTTTATTTGCCGACGTTTCGGACCTTCATCATCGAAGATCGTGTATAATTGACAATATTTGCCCTAATGAAAGTCGTGATTGGCGACCGAAACGTCGGCAAATAAAAAATTAATTAAAAGATTTTTTTTATTTAATCTCCTGGCTGCAAAGTCCCTGCGAATCCTGGATAAATCTCCACAGCCAAAAAACATCAATTTATCGAGTACATTGTATCATATACATATATTTATTCTAAATTAATTTACATTTTTGCCGTGTATCTGAATATATTATTTAATTAAAAACACTAATATGTCTGCAAAAAAAAATTTCTCATAGTTTATCTTTATTCATTCATTAATATTTAACTAAAATAATATTACTGAATATCCCTATAATGGAAATTGTCTCTCTTATTCCCAAATTAAAAGATAGAAATGGAGTTTGAATTAGCCTTGAAACTCTCTGTTTTTCTCCATAGTATGGATATTGATTTAATTTTTTTTATTTAATTTTTAATGAAATCTCTAGTTTTAATAAAAATCAAATAAAAGGGTCTTATTAATGTTTCAAATAATTTTTCTTTTCCCTTATATTAGCTTTTTTTAGAACAAATTTTAATTTATTTTTGTGATTAAATTGATTAATGATGTAAAAACATAATTTCTAAAAACTCTGAGGTCAGAATCTGGTCTGGCAGGCCTTTCGCAGCCACCAATAAGAATCGAAGGCGGGATCTTCAGGTGTGGGAGTATAGGTGAGAGGGGAAACGGGAAAATCTTTTTCAAATCCTCTCCAATAGAGGCCGGTTGGGGGCGGAGTTGGGCTCAGGTGTCGCAGGTGGGAGAAATGCCCGGCCAAGCCCTCTAAAGGGGACAGGTGCGCGCGCGTTACGACCACGCCCTTACCTCACCTCTACCTCACCTGAGATACCTGTAAGACTCCACCTCTCTCTAAACCGACGAGGGCGGGCACTCCTCCCTCCATCGACCAATGTCGGTCTATTTCAAGATACGATGAAAATTTTCCCCACGGAGAATAAAAAGAGAATATGAATTTCTCAAAACTAAATACAAGAGAGAAAGGAGAATTTTCCTCTTTAATCTGGAGATCTACACAAACCCCTGACTATGAGTTGAGATGGTCGAAATTTAAAACATGTTTGACAAATACAATGACTGGGTTACTTTATTTCCCTTCCCCGAGAACATAACCAATACGCTTGACTTTTGAAATAGATGCCTTATTCACAATTCTTATATATTAAAAAAAAAAAATAATAGGTTTAAAATTATTTTTTTTTAACTATTCAATCATAATGATTAATTAGAGCTGATAAAAAAATAAAAAGAATAGCAGCAATCGATTATTTCATTTATTAAGGCCTACTAGGCTGACGTTTCTTGAACTCTGAAGATGGTCTTAATCAAGAGCGAAACCTCGGCCTAGTGGGCCTTAATAAATGAAATAATCAATAGCTGCTATTCTTTTTATAATTTTATTTTTTCATCAACTATACCAGCTATAACAATTACATCTTTCAATAATTATAGCACTAAACTTCAAAGACCTACAGTATAGCCTATAAAAAGAATTTGATTGATCATTTATACAAATATGATGATGGATTATGTACGCATAAATAGATTTAAAAGGAGCAGGAGCAACCAAAAAATATAAAGCCTTCGATTTTCACAAATTAATGAGACGTTTCGGGAAAATTTTATTATCTTCCCCCCCCCATCCTCAGTTCTTCCTGATATAACAATATTAGATTAAAGATTTTCAAAATACAAAATAAATCTTACAAAATTGTTTAGGTTCCTTTTGTATAAACAAACAGCCACCGACTTTATTGATTTAAAATAAATATCCAAATCTTAAAATATTTTTAACAAGACTTAGTTAAGTCCGAATCAGGTTATATTAAATTCTAATATCTTATTCAAATATATAGATCTCGAAGAATATTTAACTATATAGGCCTAATTAAAATATTTTTATTGGAAGGGGAGGAATTGGATTTGAAGTAAACCTAACTCTTGTCAATGTTGAAGCCTTAGAGGTGAATTTTATTTCACACAAACGAATATAAAGTACAATCTTTATACATCTTAAAGTAAATTGTAATGTAAAATTTTAAAATAAATTTTCCATTTTTTTAAAATAGTCGTATATAAGATAACGATCTTCAAACTTGATTAGATACCGTATCTTAAAAAATTAACAAACCGAAAAGAAAATAAATTTTACACTAATATCTATGAAACCCATAAATATTTTCCAGAAATGATTTTGGTGGTCACACACAATGTAAGGTCGACGGTTGGGGTCACTTGAGAAAAAAAAAGAAACAAACACCCACATCACATACATACCCACACCCTGAAAATATACTCATAACAGTTAGTTTCTCTGAAATGGTTGCTTCCGGCTGGACCACCCGGTGACAGCGTTATCGGGACTCAGGGCCTATAAGCCTTCATTTCCGTCTGCCGGGTTTCAACCAGCGATATTCAATAATGGACAGAGAGAGACTAGGGAGTGGTTTTCGCCTTAAGATATCGCACCTTACTTGGAAGACAAGAGAGGAGATTGAGTTGGAACAAACACATCCGGAATTGGAACGTATGTACTCAGATATCGAACAGAAAAGAGAGAGAAAAAAAAATACTACGTCTCTCTCAATGCAATTAGTAATCTACTCAAATTACAGAAATAACTAAAAGCCAATAACATTTTAAAAATGTTTTTATAAGAATTATTTATCTAATACCAAGTAGGCCTATGGAGTGGAATGTAAGTGGAAAGAAAAAATATTCAAATAAAAGAAATATTATCTAACAGAATAACTTTAAGACAATTGATGGGATGTGGCTGTGAGATATCAATAAGTGTGATGTGGAGAACAGCAGCCAGGAATTCAGCCTCTATTTAATAAAACAGACTCGTTAAACAAAACTTTTCGGCTAATTTTAATTACGCCATCTTAAGTTGTTGTAGTCTTATAGGAAATAGAGTTGTCCCTTGTGTGTTGTGCATAAAGCACGAAATTTGTCTTCTCTTTGTATCATCATAATTATTATTATATTTACATTGTTAGAATACATAAGCATTGTTTAACTATTCGCTTATGCACAACACACAAGTGGCAACTCTATTTCCTATAAGACTCAACAACAACTGAAGATGACGTAATTAAAATTAGCCGAAACGTCTTGTTTAAGGATCTGTTTTATTAAATAGAGGCTACCTTGCTGTCCTCACACTTATTAATTTTAAGATATCAAAAAGGAAATATTATTCTGGCGGGAGGACTTTGTGGGCTTCCCTATTTTGAAATTTTTTCATTTTTTTTGTTTTTTAATTATAGCTATTTATTTATTATTTTCAAAAGAATTTTTATTTTGTCTAACTCAAAACTTTTCTAAATGTTCCACCTGGTATGCTGAGATTATATTCATAGGTGTATAGCATTTAAGAATACTGCAGATTATTAATTGGTAACAATATTCTTAAAGCAAAAAAGTTTTCTTTGGAGGCCAAACTACGAAAACTAATAAATTTTTTGTCAATTAAAATCCAAGCTGAAAAAAAATGATAAATAAATAAATATAAGGCTAAACATTTCATTCATATGTGAGGGATCAAAGGAGGATAATTTAAATTAAGAAATTTAGTGTGGTGTTGCCAATTATAGATATAGACCTTATTGTATTGAAATAAAATTTATCCGTGCATCAGGATCATGACCACCATGAAATCTTAAAAAAAAATTCCGGCAACAACACTACGTCTTATAATAATTTAAATACATTTTTTTCCTGATTAAAAAATACATAAATAGAAAAAAATATATAATTTAAACATTCTTATAATAAAGTAAAGGAAAATTATGTTTAAATTCTTGGAATTTTTAAATAACTAAGCGTTGAAATATTTAATAGCCTCCTGAGCAGGAAAGGGTACAAGGGTCTTAAAAAAAGAAGTGTCGGCCTGTAGCCACCCTGCGCTCTCCTGGCACAAAAAGTAATAATCCTTCTGCTTTGGTCTAAAAACAGGGCTTTATGGCACAGGGATGTTTAGATATATTTTTCAGTAAAAAAAAAATCAACCCGTCAACCCAGACAGAAAGAAGCAACCTTCCAATTGGTGACTATTACCGAAATCATCAATTTGAAAAATGCCGCCCTCGTTCGTCTCCTCCTCGAAGGGGATTTTGACCTGACCTCCTGGACTGAAAAAAAGAGAGAAACGTGGGAACAACGAAAGAATGTAGATGTGGGTGTGTCGGTTCGGTACACGTGGGGACAGACCTGCAGGAGGCCCGAAAGATGAGCCAATCAGCCGCCATGTGTGTGTGTTGCTTGCTTGTTTTTCTAGAGACCCCGAGACGAGAGGCCCTCGGAAAGGTCTCTGAAAAACCGAGACAATGGCAGGCAAATGATGGAGAAAAACACGCAACGGGTTACAAACCAGACTGCTAATAATGCTGGAGAAAATTTCCATATGTTCATGTCCATGGCCAATTGTTTTCTTATAACAATGGTTGTTGGTTGACTTCAAAAGAAATTTGAAATTTACACCATATAACCTGCCTTTTAAAAAGGTCCCTGCTATTATGACCATTTATTGTTTAAAATCAATTTAAAAAACAATTATTTTTTGACAAATAAGAAGAAAGAAAACTTTCTTATTGTAAACCCATATTTCAACACGAAGAAAAGATTTTTAAAATATAAATAGGTTGAATATCTCCAAGAAGGCTCAACTACACAACAAAAGAATAAATAAAAAATACCTCCATCTGTATTTGCTTGACGATTGATTGTAAGTGTGGAGAGAAAATGAGGGAGAAGAAAAATAATTGTCTTTGCTGTTAATTTATTATAATTATACATGTATCGATCATTAGGTCCTGAGGAAGGGCGCGACTGGCGTCCGAAACGTCGACGATCAAATAAATCTGATAAAAATTGATCTAGTTTTTGTCTGATTTGATTTTTCCTGGCTACTATTCGCTATCCTTATGAATAAATTTGATATTTATTGCATTTTCCTATTCACATATAGAGAAAAATAAGTTATGTGGTAATTCTTTCGAAGTTCGCTTCTTGTCCTGGGAGATAAAATTTGCCATAAGTCAGCTTATTAAGTATTCAAATTTATTTTATAACAAAGTAGAGTGATGGATCATTATCATCGACTGTTTAATATTTCTCAATCCAAGCTTTCAATAACCTAATCGGTTACAAGGGGGGGGTAAAGGGGGTAATTGCCCCCCCCCCCCAAGATTTGAGAAAAATATTTTTCTTAAAAATTAAATTTGATTTTTAATATAATATATATTTTAACTTAAAAATTTGATTTATCTATAAATTTTTATATTTTTTCTTTCTTTTACCTATATATGTAATAATTGCAATCGTGTCAAAAATTCGATGTCGAGGATGTTGATGGAAATATTCGTTTTGAGGGTCCCTGTTTCCTAAATCATCCCTCAAATGGTTTGTAAGTGTGTGTGTTCAAATCTATTTCGACCAAAATCTGAACAAGTCCAGAATGCAACTTTAAATTATGGAAAGTAAGAGAAAGTGATATGCTGTGCGACCAGTCACACCAGATTACCTCCCCTCCCCTTCCGGAAAACTTCTCTGGATCCGCACTTGATCGGTTATTCCTTTGCACCGCTTGCGTTATCATCTAATTCTTTTCATAAGCAAAGCTGACCATTAAAAATCAACTACTTTAATAAAATAAATAAATAAATAAACGTAGCCATTTCGATATGTAAAAAATAATTATTATTATTATAAAAAAAGTCTAATATTTTAATGAAAATCTTTTTTTTCCCTTCCTGAATTAGGTCAAATCTCCGTATTTCCAGAAAGGGCCGGTTTTTGTCAGTTTGTTAGCAAGGGTTTTATTTCCGGGACGCGTCTTGATGTCAACATGCCGTGCCAACCGAGCCGAGAGAGAGCAAAAGTGAAGGGTTGCAGGGGGGGGGGTTTGGCTTTTCGGGGGGTTGATATGCCCTGTCGCATGCAGGCCTTGCGATCAATTAGCCGCGTGCGTTCGTGCGTATTTGCGTGCCGTGCGTGTCGTGCACTGGACTGACATCATCATCATCATCATCATCATCCCCTGGACCAACAAAGCCACAACTTCTCCCCTCAAGTGGACAGCTGACTAACTCTGATCAGGCAGAACACCTCCAAGGTGAATGATTTAATAGAAATTTAAATTTTAAAATAAAATCTCTATTTTTTCGTTGAGACTTAAGAATGATATGAGCTTATTATGAATTGTTCTTTTTTTAAAGAGAACCTTGCAAAAAAATCTATTTTTTTTATCAGAGAAAAAAAAAAATATGTTGACTTTCTTGTTATTTAAAAATCTGGTGTGACTGGTCGCACACTCACAGACAGACCAGTCGCGAAAACCACTTTTTTGGATTCAGGGGACCTCAAAACGTGAAGATCCATCAAAATCTCGACATCGAATTTTTGACATGAACCCAATACTTTCTCTCTATATATATATTACATATATACATAGGTAAGAGAAAGTAAAAAATAAGATTGATAATATTTGAAAAAGAATTTGATAACAAGTCTGTCCCCTTTCAAAAAGTTCACACTTGGTACAGAAAGGCAGGAGCTCTGGGTTATTCTCCCCATTAATGTAATTTATTCCTAAGAAGAAATTGTGAATTTCATAAGATAGAGACTCCAAAGTAAAGGAATATGACGCTACAAAATAAAAAATCTGGTGTGACTGGTCGCACAGCACACAACTTTCTCTTGCCGAAAGTCAAGAGAAAGTTGTGTGCTTGTCACACCAGATATTTTGTGTCTACATATATTTAGTTTCCGCCGATATATTAAAATTAAAGATGTAAAATTTATAAATATTTATATTTTGTTACCATGACAACCATTTCTCCTATCTTTCCTCTGAAGTACAAGAGTAAAGTGATCTTCATAAGATTTCAATGGCAAAATGAGAATATACATTTTAAAGGAAATCTAAAAAATAATTGATTTTTTAATCAAGAGAGAATTTTGAGAAAATCGAAAAAAAAAAAAAAAAAAAAAATACTACATCAGTAAAGTACTAGTACTCTTTGGCCGATTTTGATTAAAACCTTATTTTCATGCCCCAGAGGGATGTCTAACTTAAATATAAAAATTCTATCCTCGTAGCCCAATTCCTTCATGCTTAAAATTGAACAGAGACAGAAACCATGTCGCGAAACCACTTTTTTGGATTCAGTGGACCTCAAAACGTGTATATCCATCAAAATCTCGACATCGAATTTTTGACATGAATCCAATACTTTTTCTCTATACAATTCTACAGTATACACTAAAAAAAAATATGGTGTGTCGCATTTTCGTTTAAGTTCTTTTTCGGTATCTGGGGCCATTTAGACCCTGCCACTATTTATTTCAATTGATTGCTAGCTAATACAATTGAAATAAACGGACGGGGTGCGAACCATCGACCCCTGGCATCATAAATAATTGCTTTACCTCTGAGCCACAAATCAAGGGCAGTTTAATAATCAAATAAAAATATTCTAAGTACGTATGAAATAAAATATTTTAATAAAGCAGTATTTTTTTCTTTGATTATTTTAAACTTTTTTTTTTAAACAATATCCAAATTAAAAACTCTGCCAAGAATTTTCTGTAAAAAGGGTTGAAATTTCTTTTCACTTCGAAATTAGGGTTCGTTCGTGAAATGAGAGGTGGGGGGGGGGTGGGCAGAAAGGGAGAGGATATCTTTGTTCTAAACATCAGACTCTCTGTCTCGATCTAAACTTCCTGTAGCTAGTTTTCTTTTATTTCATTTTTTTTTCGTAAACCACCACCAGAGCCTCATCCCTTCTTCTTCTCGCCTTCAACAACCCTTTTTCTCTCTGACCAAAAAAAAAAAAAACGAGTCGCATATAAACCCGAGTTTTGAATTAATTTGCTAGAGCCCTGTCCATGGCGCTTCTTTCTTAATTTGCGGATAAATTAACGCGACAGACAGGGGGGTGGTTTTAGGGGGTGGTGGTTGGCCCATTGCCGTCGTCGCTTTGAGCCTGGCACGGATTAATCTCATTGGCCAAGAGTATGAAGAGAAAAAAAAAATAGAAAGAAGAATGAACGACGTGGAGGCTGTGGGTGGGTTTTGGGAGGGAACGAATGTCTCCTCCGACGTACCAAATAAAACAGCACAAAAAACATGAACAAAGAGAATTATTAACTCTAGTTGAATTAAAACAAAGAATATACAAACAGACAGCAGCTATAGAAGAATACAAATAAAAGAGCTAGGGACTTTCTTATTCGCCGTGTGCGAGAGAGGGATGGGGTCCAAAAGGGGGGTGCAAGTTTGAAAAACATGGCCGGCATTCTTCTAGTTCCTCTTCTGGGGCCAAAGTTTGAAAGTTGTTGAGGCGCGAGAACAAGATCGCATCACAAGAGGCTGAGAAAGGGTTGCCATACCACCCCCCTTCTTTTCTACAAACGGAGAGAGTATAATGCGAAATAAAACACCTAGATTTCAAAATTAGGTCAACATTTAAAAAAAAAAATTTATTCATTTCAAAATTAAAAATGTCGGTAGGTCTATCTAAATTCTAAAATAATTACATTTTATTTTTAATTAAAAATATACACAAATTTAATAATTTTTTTGATTTAAAAATTCCCACTTGTGACTCGAATAGATGAAACCATGCATAAATGTGCATGTGCATGACGCATGCATGCACCTGATGCACACATGCGAAAACCACACTTGATGCATACCCCTCCCTAAATATGAATTTCAAGGTGGATGGTTTGATAGAAGCTCTTTATTATAATATCCAGAGAGGAAATGTAATCATCGTTATGAATGGCTGACATTGTTTCTATATTTTACAGGAGACAAAAAAAAGGGTCAAAGAGAACTATATAAAAAAAAAAATAAAAAAAGAAAAATAACCCTATATAATATTTCTTTGAAATTTAAGATAAATTAATGACTGTTTTAATAGATAGACCTTTTTTTTTGGTGAGGAATAACAAGAACCTCGTTATCAAATGAGCCATCTTTGACCCTTGTTTTTCATTCTATGCTTAATTAAAATAATGAACAAGTTTTTTGGAAAAATAATAATATGGAAATGTTTAAAAAGAACGAGAGAGAAAGTTATCATAATTTAAAATTTGTGATAACATTGCAATTTATGAATTTAATTATTCGAAGAGACGATTTTTTTTTCCTATTGATAAATTATACATGTACTGGTATAGTCATTTTAATTAACTCATGAATTAGAGTGAATAAAATTAAAAATTAATTGATTTAGTGAAGAAACACTCAGGAGTTTAAAAAAAAGGATGAGAAAGACTGTCATTTCTTCTGACAACTTCTTCTTTCTTATCATAATCCTGGGCATGCTTACTCCCTTTCTCTTGCATGTATAATGTTCAATTACAAATTAGAGAAGGTTAAAAAACGACCAGACGAAATTTTAAGATAGTTAATTAGGGTCAGCAAATTGCAATACTATCCCAAAGGTCTGAGTCTAAATTAAAATTAAATATATATATTAAACACTTGGTTATTTATTTCAAAGGTTTTATTAATTATAAAATTAACACTTGATACGTATTTCGACAATTACTTGTCGCCATCAGAAGTGATTACATTCTGATAATGGCAAGTAATTGTCGAAAAACGTATCAAGTGTTAATTTTATAATTAATAAAACCTTTAAAACAAATAACTAGGGTTTAAATTGTATATTTAATTTTAATTTACAAAATATTTCAACGAGAACCTACAGTCGAAATTTTAAATCTTGTCAGAGTCTAACTTAAAATTCACAAGAAGAATGAAAATACTAAAATTATTTGGAAAGAATTTTTGGGTCGTTGTAGATTATTGAAGAAAAAAAATAAAATTTGTTGTTTATTCTGCTTATGACTTGTGTACATACTTCACAGTTTCGACCTGTGTCCGTAGGCGAATAAAAAATTTTATTTTTATCTTCAATAATTTGCGTACTTTCTACAACATGCCAAATAACTTCCGGATTTTCATTCTTCTTATTTAAAACAAAGACTACTAACGAAAACTAAAAATTTATTATTTCAAAAAAAAAAAAAAAAAAAAAATCAATTTAAAAACTCACAGCTGAATTACCGATGGGTGGTCCCGAAAAATAAATCTCCCCTGGTATCCATCGATATCTATAAATATATATAATATATAGCAGGGTCGGATCTAAGGGGGGCAGAGGGTGCACGTGCCCCGGGCGGCAGATATTAGGGGGGGGGGGCGGCAATTAAAGAAAGAAAAATTTTTGAAAAAAAGGAAAAATATTTTTTCCGGAATGGAAAAAATTAAGGTCCCGCGCAAGAGAAAATGTTCCGCGGGCGGCACACAAAAAATTTTTGTTCCGCGGGCGGCAAATTTTTTTCCGTCTCTAAAAAAAGGTAAAATATTTTTCCGGACGGGAAAAAAATTCTGGTTCCGCGGGCGGCTAAATTTTTAGCGTCTCTAAAAAAAGGTTAAATATTTTTTCCAAAAAAATTTTCGAGATCAAGGAAAATTTTAAGGAGGGGGCGGCAAATAAAATTTTGCCCCCCCCCCCCCCCCCATAAAATCTCCTAGTTCCGGCCCTGATATATAGGCCTACAAATAAAATTAAAATCCTAAATAGTCTCAAGAGCCGCAAAAAAGGGATTTAAAAAAAATTTAATATGACGAAAAAGACTCATAAAATTAAATTAATTTTAACAAAATTAAATTAATTTTAACAATTCATCTATAAACCAAATTTTTTATACCTCAAGAATTGAAATTATTGAGAATAATTCTTATAAATAAAACATATTCACTGCCAAAAGCGAATCAAACTTCGATCCTTTTATATATTTAAGGTAAATGGAACGTGAAAATTCATTCATAAACAAAGAATTGTTGCCGGAAATGAAAATGAATATAAAATAAATAAATAAATAACAAGAACAATTAAATCATAGCTTAGTTACATATCTCCCATCCCCTTCAACCTCTCACTTATTATATTTCTTGATGGTATCAAAGTTTTGTAAATAAATAATCTACTTCTTGGATTTCTTCGAAATTTTCTTGGCATTCTTCCACGATTCTATTTGAAAACAATCTGAGTCTTAAGTCGGGACAATTTATGTTAATAAAATTCATCAATAGCCAACAAAGAAAGAGAACAACATGCTCTGCACATGTTTTCAGTCATTTAATGTTGAAATCAAAAAATGAATAGACAACAGAAAAAAATTGCTTTTTTTTTTCTTCTCCGCCTCTATCAATAAAAGATTTCAATGTTTGCTTCATTACTGCGCACGACTATTGTGTTCGTTTTTTTTTTTTTTTTTTTTATAACAATCAATGCTATTGAATTGCAGTTTCAGTAAAAACACAAAAAATTTTCCTACAATCTATGCAGCAATTTTTTTTTATTATTGTATTATAAGAAATTTACAAGAATTGAAAAATTTTTAACTTTTTTTTTTTGATGTTCACAAAAGTGGTATTTGGAATCGACTTTCTTATTAGAGGATCTCGGTCCTGACCCATTGGTAGAACATTTTTTTAATAAATATTACGTGGCTGCTATTACGATTAATTAAGGAAGAGGTTTGCAGCTAAATGAAATGAGCCTCTATAATTAAATAAACTTTTTATTCTGAGCGTTTCTATGCTGAAATAAATTCTTTTCTATACCGAACAGTCCTGAATAGAGAGTTTATTTAATAATAGAGGCTCTTTTTATTAAATGACAATAAATATTTTACACAATTGCGTCTTTCGACTTTTTGACTTTTTTATTGACACATCCTGCGGATGGTCGGAAATCTGACCGAAACGTCGGCTTGAAGTGCCTATAAACGAAATAAAAATAGCTGCATTTGCTCTTTCTTTATTCCTTACTACAAGATCTACTCAGCTATCCACCTCACACTAATAGGCCTTTTTCTGCCACTGAGGTCATTTAGACCTCGTGCCTATTTATTTCAATTGATTGGCATCCAAATCAAATGAAACAGGATGCGAACCCTGACCCCTAGCACCAGAAGCTAATGCACTACCTCTGAGCCACAGGTCAAGGACTGAAATTATTCAATTTGGAGTCTTATGGATAATAAATATTATATTTTCGAACCTTAATTCTTTAAGAATAAAAATTATTGATAAAAATTATGAAATAACAATTACTTTCCCTAACACTTGTTAGAAATTTACCTCATATAACTATAAATTATTTTTTTTGTTCATGGAATAAATAATCTCAACATCAACAAGTTAGAAACACAGTAGTAGCAAAAAAAGGGATGTTTTTAAAAATTAATATCTGGCTATTTCTATTTAACGGTGAAGATTTTTTAAGAACGGTTCAAATTTCAAGGCCGCCAAGGGTTAGTTGGGCTTTAGGAAGGAGGGTATCCCCCAGAATGTTTGTATCCAGTTCATCCCTTAACAGTTGTAATCTGTCATCTTGGCTGTCGTCTGCTCCAAAGGGTGCTTTTTCTTCTCCCTCTCCCTTCAGCTACCCTTTGATAATTTATACTAATTTTTTAAGACATTCATTCTTTTAAACTAAAAAAAAAAAACATTTTCTTCATGACTAAGATGCTTCTATTCAGAGTCACTCGCATAAATGAAAATTAGAAATGAAAAATTGAAAGAGCAAAAGGGCCATCATTCATTAACTGAAATAATAATTAAAGAGAATATTTTTATAAACTCACCAGTAGCTCAGAGAGAGGGAGAGGAAGGCTCGCACCTGCTTTTTTTTCTTTAAAAAAACACTTGCTTCAAACGGATCAAACTCTCTCTTAGAAGCTTCATCAGTGATATTTGTTTACTCAAAAGGAGCTTAATCAGAAATATAATCCCGATTGTATATTCATTTTTGGATTCCTAAAATAATAAACAAATATTTAGTACCGTATTATTTTTGTTTGCTAGTATAGAAATTATAAAAAATATTTTGTATTTTTAAAACTCTTCATTTGGAAAGGGGAATCTCCCTTCCGAAAATAATTTTCTGGCTACTGCCCTGATATGCAACTCACAAATCAGTAATTTAGGAATTCAAATTTTTTTCACGCCAAAAATATTTGTAGTTTAAAGATTTATTAAAATGGAAATTTCTTAATAATTTCTCAATATTGAGAGAGTTATTTGAGATAAAGAGAGAGATGAGTAAAGAGGACGAGTTTGATTCAAGCGAGTCAGGTCAGACAAGAGCACCGATCGATTAGATTCTCTTCTCGTATTTAAAAGTGTGTTTATTCTCTCATTACTTTATAATGTGTTGGCAAGGAGGTCACTTACCAAAGGTAATTGAGATATGGATTTCATTTGCATAGTTATAAACAAAAAAAAAAAAAAGATAACTACAGTATTAAAATTTCAAAATTTTTTGAATTTATTTGAAATATTTGAATCCCAAATTTCTCTTCTTTTTAAGGAGAAATTAATTATTGAACATTACAAATTCCTCAGTATTATTGAACATTATCTTATATATTTTACTGGAGCGTATTAAGAAGACTTTTTTATATGCTTATCAGGAACCAATGGATTGATTCCAGATCATATTTACAGCTATAATTCATTTGTAAGATCGTCTTCACAGAAAAATCTCTCGAATTTGTATACTGATATTCTTGGAATTTTTTATTACTAATTTTAACTAGGCAGCAAATATACTATGTTAAATATAACATAGTATATATCTAGAGGAAATTGGGTAGCAAAACTAGTGTGACGTAAAGACTTACTAGTCTTAAAAGATAATATCGGATAAGAGGGGATATTTTAGAAATACAGTATTAATATTCTCTTAAATTAACATTAAATATACTAATAAAAAATTAGGTTATTTATTAATTGCACTTTACAACATATATGTTTAATTAGTATATTTAATTTTAATTTTCAAATTCATTTTTCTTGTTTGATATTTATATGATTTATTTATTTAGAAAATTCTAAAAAGAATTTAAAAAATTATAATGAACATCTGAATAGAGATATTGATAGTTGAAACACTTTCTTTGTCATTTTAAAAATTCAAATTATTAATAACTAAAAGTAGGATTCAACAGTCAAAAGCCACATGGATAGTTATTTAGAATTATTATTTGATATTTTTCATGTTCAAATATTAAATTTGAATTATATTAATTAATATTTGACATTGCCTATTTGAATAATGTCATAAAAACAGAAGATCATGTTTGTGACAAGAGTGATATATAAAAAAAAACTCTCTCTCTCTCTGGCCGTCATTTTTTCGATGGATCTCAATGTGTGTTCAGTTTCTGTTATCTAATAAATGTCCGTTGTTTCGTGTGGACAGTGTCAATGCGTTTCTACGAGAGCATAAACATGTTGGGTTCATAAACATGATCCTAATTGCACACTCGTTCATTATGCTAAGTGGTCAACATTCATCCAATGCAATTGTGGCTGCCTGAATGGGAGAGGACGAAAACCGTGAGGGGGGAGGGGGGATGCACTAAAATCAACATTCACATGAATCAATTCCTAATTCCTGAAAATATTCTAAGGTTTATTTGTATTTCGAATTATTTTTCCCCTCGTGTAATTGTAAACAAAAGTTTAATAGATTTCATTTGCTTAATTCTAAAACGTATGTATCTTTTGAGATTAAATTTATATATTTTTGGTTTCTGAAAAAATTTTCTTTAAAGTCGCTCATAATTCATTTACTTTGAAATATATGAGACCTTTTTCCAAGTAATTAGCAAATAAAAACCTGTCAGGTAATAAATATAGTCATTCAGCGGGAATATGATTTATCACAACGTTCTCTTATGTGAATGTAGAAGTCACGGTGCTTTGAAAATTTCTTCTAATTCTTTGATCTTAAAAAATAGATTGCGCCATCATACGAGTAGGCCTATTTACCAAAAAGGATATTTATGGAATTATTTTCTTAACAAAATTTGAGAGCTTTGAAATTTTACACTTGAATTTGAAAACATATTTTAATTATTAATTATCAATACATTTTTTTTTTGCTAATCCCTAAAGGTAGATAATGGCATTTTTGATTTATAGAAAAATAAAAATTCAAATATTTTCAAATTTTTTTTTTTATTCGATTGAAAATTTTCTATTTTTATTATTTTGTCGTAAAAATTCAATCAAAAATTTTCGTTGCCAATTGTCAATTTGTATATTCAATTTATATACCCTGTAAATAGGTACGCTATAAAGATTGGATCGTTTTGTGAAAATAGCAGAGTGTGAGTGTATAGGAAAACAGTTTCACGTAAACGGAGGGCATTTGGGCAAACAGCCGTTGGTGGTCGCAAGAGATAAGCCTCCTCCTCCCAGAAGGGGTTATCGGATTGGGGTCCAGTGACTAGGGGAGTCCCCTCCACCCCCTCAGAACATATACCATGTCTTCGTCAACTTCAGGATCGTCAATCGACTCCCGCGGGTCATATCATCGTAAAATGAGATGAAACAAAAGGTTTCTGAACAAATTTTATGGAATTAATTAAAATTCTTTTTTAATTTAAATAAAAAAAAATAATAATAATTGCTGGTATCTGGGTTAAGAATAGATGAACCCATTTTATTTAATATTATATAAATAAATAAAAAAATACGCAAATAATTTATGCATAAATCAGGAATATCTATGACTTCGTGGGACAATTTTATTTATTACTAAAGAAAATACATTTTTCAAAATTTAATATAAAACATACTTTTTTAATCTATTTCTAATAAAATTATTTTAGAAGGTAAAAGGGCGGGTTACAAGAAAGCCCTTGTCTGTGTTGGTGGTGGGGGTTGGAACGGTTTGCAATTTTTCATACTCAGGCCTCATGCATAAATTTCGCGTTGAAGTGTGTTTTTAATTCGCGGATGACATCTTGGCTGCTCATGTTGTAAATCTTTGCGGGCTGTTCTATCCAAAAGAAGGTCGGTTGGATGGCACCAAGCTTTTTATTTATTTATTTTTATCAAGAAAAAAAAAAAACCAACAGGAAAATATACTGTTGTTTTATTATTTGAAAAAAAAATGGATGTTTTGATTTTATTGAATAAATAAAATTGGAAAAAAACTTTTACTAATTAAAATAAATATTAATTGAAAATAAAAAATGTAAAATATTTTATTGTTTAGATAAAAAAATTTTATTTTCCATATATATATCAAGATTTAATCCAGACTATTATATTTAATTAATATCAAGATAATTTTAATTTTTTTGATAAAATTAGATATTGATAAAAGGCTTTTTTTATTTTACATATATTTTCAATGAATTGAAAAAAAAATTTAGACAGTAAATTATTTTTTAGCAAATACGTATGATGAACTCCCAGGCATAGCAGAGTGATAGAGTACTCGCCTTTTGTGATTGGGACCATGCGTTCGCTTCTCATCTACGGCAAAAATTTATTTAAATAAAATTGGCTTCAAATCATTTAGTCGGGGTCTAAAATGAAATACCGAAAAAGCCCTTAAACAAAAATATAATTCGCATTCAAGTGGACGCCTGAAAGATAGGCAACCATTGATTCCTCTTGATGCTATTTTATTAACCCGATTAATGATCCGCGTAAATATGCTATGTAATATTTTTTTTTCATCTATTAAAGGACTATATAAAGCTCTAATTTTTTAAATATTTTATATTTCTCTTACCCTATATATGAAATATGTAGAGAAAAAGTATTGGATTCAGGGGACCACAAAACGAGTATATCCATCAAAATCTTGACATCGAATTTTTGACATGAATCCAATCCAATTTCTCTCTCTATATGTTATTTACATATATATGAGGTAAGAAAAGTAAAATGTTTTCCAACATGGTCTGTCTGTGTGTCTTTGAACAAAATATCTCAAGCTAGGGGATTGAAATTTTATATTTAAGTTACTACACCCCTGAGACATGAACAAGCTTTTGAACAAAATTGGCCAAGAGAGAGTAGTAGTACTTTACTGATGTACTTTTTCAGTTTTTTTCGATTTTCTCAAAATTCGCTCCCAACGATTTTGATTAAAATTCATAAATCAATTAATTTTCAGATTTTCTTTAAAATGTATATTCTCATTTTGCCCTTGAAATCTTATGAAGACCACTTTACTCTTGTACTTCATAGGAAATTAGGAGAATATATTGTGACCCGTGGCTCAGAGAGAAAGAATTAGCTTCTCGTGCCTAGGGTCCCGGGTTCGCTCCCCATCCCAAGTGAGAAAAATTTATTTCATTTCATTTGAAATAAATAGGGATGGGGTCTAAATGGCCTTAGATGCCGAAAAAGACCCCAAATATTCTATTATCTGATGA
The DNA here is from genome assembly GCA_023213315.1 of Euborellia annulipes. NCBI lineage: Eukaryota > Metazoa > Arthropoda > Insecta > Dermaptera > Anisolabididae > Euborellia > Euborellia annulipes. The sequence goes on along the minus strand of JAKCPI010017629.1, from coordinate 40,092 downwards.
ATAGGGAATAGTAAAGAACAACAGAATGTAGAAAATATCTTTAATTTATTCTTTGGGCTATCGATTTCGTCCAAAGGACATCATCAGGCCAGCGTTATTTTGAAATATAAAATAGTATATACATGGTTTTTTTGCTTTTTAAAAAAGCTCTATTATCTACCCAAAGTCTGCACAGCTTTTCTAAACATATCCGTATGTTATAAAATAATTTGAACAGTGTCATTTATTTTTTCCCGATTCCTCTTTGCCAGTCTTGGCATATGTTTTTTTTTTTAATTTTGCCAGGAATCGGACCAATAAATAAATTATTTCTATTTGTTACATATTTGGACATATTTTATGTGCTTCCACGGGCCTGTTAAATTTTAACAATTTCTTCCCCCACCCTCAAGTAAAGCCTCGAGCTATAGATATCTACCTAATATACGTCTATAAGTATTATAAATAATATAATAAAATTATTTGGCTAATATCACTTTATTAAAAATTAGTTACGTGCTTATTTGGTTGGGCTATATTAATATAAATAAAGTCACGTAGAGTGGCGCCCGTCTTCTCTAAGCCCTTTGGTGTCCGTTTCTCCCATAGGGTATCTATTAAGATCCTAAATAGCAATTGAATTTTATGGGACTTTTTTAGGGAAAGTTTAAATTTCATTAAACATACGGTTTCATTTAAATTTTACGACTTGTAATATTAAAAAAAAAAAAGTTTTTAATTTCATTAGTCTCTCTTTTTTTTCTTTTATTCTTTTTTTTTTATTGGCAGTTAATAGATCCATTAGAAAGTTTCTTTTTGAAAATTGGAGCGAATTTTTATTATTCGATAACAAACAACCGCATCAATTTGATTGCAATTTATTGCGAAAAAAAAAGAGCGAATGCAAGTGATCTTGTTCTTTTTGTGATCGGCATCGTTTGTCTCAATTTGCCCGATTGCGACCCGAGAAATCCTCCTCTCCCCACCCCTCAGCGCCATTCTGTCCCTTTTAGGGTCGGGGACTCTTTTCCAATTTGAGACCATTTCTTTTCCTTAAGCCCTCATAGATGAGGTGTAACTGCGGGATGATGGATCGGATCAAAGCCTAATTAATCTTTCTCTTTATTTATGAGCATTTTCATTTTTAAATATAAATCATGAAAAAATATCATCATTAAAAATATAGGTCTTTTCATGTATATTCTTTTAATACAACTCGATAGAAAAGATTGTTTTGGGTTTACAGTTTTTGTACACCAATATAATAGAAAGTAGCTACAAGTGACTTGAGCTAAAACTGATATCGCTGGCTGGGTAAACGATTTAACCATTATACCATATACTGGGTTCAATTCCCGGGGGCCATGGGATGTTTGGCCTCACCAATAATATAGGTCTTTTTATGTAAGGCAGCGTACAAGTATTATGTAACGCAATTTGGGGGGAAGGGGGGTCTCGTAAAACGTTACCATACGTCACAAGGGGGGAGGGGGGGGTCGAACAACGCGTTACGTAACGCGATTTTCTGGTACTTTGCGCAACAAAAGTGTGATTTTTAGATAAAAATGGCCACTTGAGCGTTACGTAACGTCTAGGGGAGGAGGTCCAGAAAAATGTTACGGCGCGTTACATGGGGGGGAGGGGTCAAAAATCTTCAAAAATTGCATTATGTAATACTTGTACGCTCCCTTACGTAATACTTGTACCGCTCCCTAACATTAATGTATATTCCCCCATTTTTTTAAATACAATTCGATAGAAAGATTGTTTTGGGTTTACAGTCACAGTTTTGTTAAAAAAAATTCTTTTATTTTATTTTTTTATAAGCTTATATATATATTTTTTTCATTTGAAATCTGAGAATAACTCAGCCATACACCTAGGTGTATTAGGCCCTACATTTTTCTTTAAATAAGAAAAAACTTTTTCTTCCATTTTTACTTTTTTGTTGGTCTATTTTATTTTAGATAAGTAAATATCTTACTAACATAACAAATCTGTCTCTTCCTTATCATCCAGTTATATTCATGACCATTATCTTCTCATAAGTGTATGAAATATGTTTCATTTATTTTTATTAATTTCATTTCAATATTTGAGTTCATTATTTTGTAATTTATAATATCAAATTATTCGGTCTTATAAATCCATTTTAAATTACTCCTCACATTTATCCCCTTCTAATTTTATTTTTTATTTACAATTCGTCGAGTTCCATACTAAGAGCTAATCAAAGACGTAAAAACGTTTAAGTAATGAATAATAATCTTTTTCTCAAGTCTTCTAAATCGAAATCGTTATATTTTTTTTCACCAATTTATTTTTACAATGTGTCCTCATTAAATAGGGCTTAGGGCGTTTTTTAGCGATTATGAACACCAGGTGTCGGGGGTTTAAACAAGAGAGGGATGCAGCTTTGTTATTCACATTTTTTTTTCACCTCTTTTTTGAATCTAATTGGAATAATTGAATATAGGGTGGGTTTAAAAAAAATAATAAATTCGCCCAAAAGGTATTAAGAATTGGAAAAAAAAAAAAAATATTTTGCAAGTTCTCACACTCTCAAAGGTTGATCTATAATGGGGGATGGTGAGTTCAACATGGTTGAAGAAAATAATATAAAGAGACGAGAGAAGAAAACTTTTCTAAAGGGTTTTCGCCGACGCAAAAGTTATTATATAATTATCCAACCCTTCATTTATCATTAATAATAAAAACAATATCTTTTACTTTCTCTTCCCTCTCTCTTTTTCTTTTGACGGAAACTGAGTGAGTCAAAAGTTTTACATCATCACTGTGAATAAAAAATTATTATTATTATTATTAATAAAAAATTTATTATTTTTCAAAAAAAAAAAAAAAAAAAAAAAAAAAAATAAGGTAATTTATTAAAGAAAAATTTGTAGTAAATTATGAATATATTTTTTATTAATTTTATTTTTTCATAAAAATATAGAACACTGAAATTTTTTGCCCTTTATTTAGCAGCTCATTTATTATATATAAATTGCTCATTCTTTCGGTTGTAATTTTAAGACAAGCAATTGCTGTCGGGCCTTGGTGCAGTGGTTAGGTTCCTGGCCTTCTGTACCAAGAGTCGTGGGTTCGCATCCCGTTTCATGCGACATAATTGGTTACCAATAAATTGAAATAAATAGAGACGGAGTCTAAATGGCCTCCGTTGCCGAAAAAGACCTTAAATAAATAAAAAAAAGACAAACAATTAATTCGGTAATAAAGGCGCAATAATAGTCAATAAAAACCGCTGTTCCTTAGATGTTATTGCTTCATGATCTAAGGGTCAGTGGTTTTCTTTCCCTCCTGAATGATAATAATTTTTGTTAAATTGTGAGGATGCACACTCAAACTCTTCTATTGAAAATATATTTGAATAAAAGCGTTGTAATTATCCTTAAAAAAATAATTAAGAACAGGTCAATTCATTATTAGAGCCTTTGTCCCTTCGAAGTATTACGAATAAGACTCTGGAAAAATATACAACTTTGTGTTTTTTATTTTTCCCTTCCTAACATGTTACATCCTTGCCGAAAAATCAGCGTGGTTGAGGAGTTTCGGTTCTATAATTCTCTCGGCATCACTCATTAAGCTTCATTTGCCTCTATTTATAAATAAAATATTAAAATTATAAAATAATATATATTTAAGTAGCCTATTTGGAGGTTATATTAATAAATTAATTAAGCCTTCCGGTATTCTTTTAAATTTTTTATTTGTTTAAAAAAAGGATTTTTATTATTAAATTATTTTTAATTCAATCCACTTTTTCTTTTATCATTTTATAAGATAAAATTAAGCAAGGATTTTCTATTTGCCCCTCTTTCAGTTCTTCTCGTTTATTAATTAAAATCTACCTAAAAGTAACAAATTCCCAATATTTATCTCAAAGGGATCTTAAAATGTCTTATTTTTAAATATTCATTCCATTTTAAAAAGGGGGAGAGTGCGTTACTAACTTTTGCACTCACCCTATATCAAAGGCTCGCGGTAATTAAATCACGTGATATCGTAATAACAATTAAGCCCTGGCTAATTTTCTTAATTTCCCTTACAGCAAGCGAGAGAGAAGAAGGAAAAACAAATTTTTGCCATAACTTGGCCGGCAGTTTTTCCCACCCTCTGAAAAGGGGAGGGCCCTCAGTCAGCTCCTGGAAGGATCTTCTTCCTCCTTATCTCGGAATAATGTCGCTTAATTGGAAATTCGTAGATAATTATAAATATCATCCCGGAAGTAAAAGGGGAGAGTCTGTCTGCCAAAAATAAACCCTTTTCTGATTTTCTTAACTCTTCTTTAGTCTCCCCCCCCCCCCCCGCCACCCTACCACTTTCATTCCAGCATCCCTTAAAGTTCCCCGACCCTTGGATCGTTTTTAATGACTCTTTCTTTTTTATTTTTGCATTCTAGGCTATAAAAATAAAAATTAAAATTAAATTGCAATTAATTAACATTTGCTTCATTACATTACAATTTATTACTATTTTTTTTTTTTTTTTTTTAGAAAAATACATAATATAACCAAATTATTATCAATATAATTAGAAGAAGTTTTTTAATAAATTATTCTCACAAAATATACAATTACTCACTTTAATAAATAAAGACCTACAGTAGGCTATATATTTTTAAATAATATAAATAACAGTGTAATGCCCAAAAAACACATAAAACAGAAAAGGCATTAAAATGTTTTAACAAATATAAAATTTTTGATATTAAGATATACAAAACATCTTTATTTGATAACATGAAATTAAAAATTTAGCAGATGGTCTTAGAAATAAATACTATAAATAACTACAAAATAAACTTGGAAATAAGCTTTATCTAATAATATATTTTAATAAATGCAGTATTGTTCGTGACACATTTTCATAATTTATTTTACTCAATTATTTTACTTAATTATTTCTTCATATTCATAAGACTAGCTGGAGAACCTGGCCACACCAGCCCCAGCTCTTTTCTCAGTTTCACTTCTATTTAAATATATTTCATATCTAATAAATTTGAATTATTTTTTGCAATCTTGTTAGATGTATAAATTCCACTTTTTCTATCGAATATAAGCGCCTATTAGGGTTGCTATAGTTAAATAGCAAACATTCAAACTATCTAACAAGTCAAAGATGCTATCTTTAAAAATGGCTTTGTTTTTCTTGCCAGAAACTTTAAAAATTTTGAATACATAAATAATATACCCCTCAGGGGTGTCAATTGTCCCACCCTTCCTCCCAAAGGCTCTGATCTTTTTTATATTTTATATTATTTTAAATAAAATATTCAAAATATATCTACAGGCATATAAGTTGTACAAAATTAACAATTAATTAAATTAAATATCTTTTGGCCAAATTTAAGATTCCTATTTAAGAAAAAAAAGTTTGCCCCCACAAGAAAAAAGTCCCTCCCCCTTCAATAAAAAGTTGAAATGATGCCACTGATACCCCTGCTAGTTTTCTTTAGAAATTCGATTTGATGGTGATATCTCTGAGACTCACCAGTATAATAAGGATATTAATTTTATTTAAGTATATTATAATTAGGCTATTATCTAGATTTATTCAATAACAAATCTAATATCCATTTATTGTATTTTTTTAATATCTGGATTTTAAACAAAAGCTTTAAAATTTCCATATAAAAAAAAATGGTAGTATTTTTTTTATATTCTCGTTTGTCAGGTAATATATTATATTTTACTCACATATTGTACGAATGAAAAGGAATGGGGTTGAAATGTGAACGGGATTCGCTGTAGCGGACATACCTGAAACCAAAAAAAAATAATATATATAATATATATATGTATAGAAAGGAATTAATCATTAGAATATGTATGGACACAAGTGAGTGAATATGAACTGAGGTTGAGTTCCCCTTCCCTTGCTGGACTATCAGTCATCGGTTTAGAACAATAGAACAATAACCGCGCCCTATATATACTTTATATATATAATACCTCCTCTTTTTTTTTATAGAGCTGCTGCATCAACGCTTACGTCTGTCTGTCATAGTCTCATTGATGGTCTCATATATGCTTCAATGGCTCCAGTCAATCTTTGAATGAAAAAAACCCAATAGATAGAAAGTCCGGTGGTGACGTCACCAACGAGCTTGCCTCGTAAGAAAAAATCACTTGAACAAGTTAAAATATAATTTCAAATTTTAATAATTTCCAAAAAAAATTTTCATTTTTTTTTACGCATTTGGACATTCAGATTCGTTTATTGTTATTAATTAACAACTAAACATATAAATAAATTTCGCTTAGGACCTTGCTCCAGAGAAATTGAAGCGAGTAAAAGATAAAATTTGTTTTAATTTTTTACTTGAGTAGTTTTTCTATTAAAAAATTTCTTAGGCCTGATTCACTTCTAGTTAAATAGTTATCCATCGAATAAGCTAATTGACTATGCTTTTCGATTCTTCACATTAAGTGAAGCTAATCATATAATTAAATAAGACCCCAGGTCGTAGTTAACTAACAAAGTCAAAATTCGGTATAAGTCTTAACTCCCCTAAGGTGAAATTAACATTATAGCGGCCTTGTATACCAAGGGTCGCGGATTCGGATCCCAAGCAGTCCGATTATTTTATTTAAGCCATTTGGATAACAAATACCTGTGAACAAAATATCTCAAGAACGAAAAAAGTTAAAATTTTATATTTAAGTTAGACACCACCCTGGCATGTTTAGCTGTTTTGGTTAAAAGATAAGTTTATTTAAATTTCGCAGTCAAGAAGTGTGGTATAGAATATAGAAATCCCTTATGCACTATATAATACCATACGATAGTTGATCATAAATCGTAACTCTATAACTATAACTGGGTTAAACAAACATGCTTAACGCTTGTGCTCTTATAAAGAGAATCGTCCCCCTTCCCCTTTGCCATTTAGTTCCTTAGAGGGAGTCAAGGACTATAACTTACCAAGTCTCGAGACTTTATAATAGGCCTGGACTTTAACTGTGATTTATTTCAAGCTATCTTAATTACGAATACAATAGTCAAGAGAAACATCTTAATAGTCCGCATTCTTTTTGATTCATAGAATCTTAAACATACCTGAATAAAGAAAACAGATAAAAAGACAATGCGAGGCAGACAAAAGCTATATAAAAAAAGTAAAAATAGAAATCTTCTATCTGCCAATACAATACAAATTTAAATATGGCATATTTCGGTTCTACCTAGGGAATGGGGGAGGGGGGGGGTAATTGTCCCCTGGACGCAGCATCCAGGGTGGCATTGGATTGTTGTTACTAAATTTCAGAGCAAAATGATTTCTATTATTATTATTATTTTTTTTTTTTTTTAAACACTCACACTTTTTTCTCATTCACACACACACTCACACACACATTCACACAGTCTTTTCGGCAACTCAGGCCATTTAAGTCTTTTGACGATAACCGTTATTAATTAATATACAGGCATTCTTATTTAAGCCATTTGGTATCTAAATGGGACTACTTGGGGTCCGAACCCGCTACTCTTGGTATACGAGGCAGGCGCGCTACCGACTACACCAAGCCCGGGGCCTTTCTATTATTAAAAGCAGTTTTAAGGCAGAAGAAATTTTGAGAAAATCGAAAAAAAAAAAAACTGAAAAAGTACAGCAGTAGGGTACCAGAACTTTTTGGCCGATTTGGTTTAAAAGCTTATTTTCACGCCTCAGGAGGTTGCGTGCTTAACTTAATATAAAATTTGAACGTCGGAGCTCTATTTCTTCATGCTTTAAATTAAATAACACACACACACAGATAGACCATGTTAAGGAAACTACTTTTTTGGACTCACGGAACCTCAAAAAGTGTATATCGATCAAAATCTAGACATTGAATTTCTGATTTTCTCTCTCTATATTACCATAAATAGATAAGAGAAAGTAAAAATTGAACCTTTTTCAACGATTACATTTTTGCAAATAGAAAAGGGCGTGAAATCTTCAGCTGTCCCCGAACGCTAAAAACTAACTACCCCTCTCTTCAAAATTATTTTTACTTTTATTGCTCAATTGGAGGGAGTCTTGAGAAGACATGAACTTGTCCCAGATGATGTCATCAAAGTACAAACTCCATTATAATAAATGTATTTCTTAGATTCATATTTTTTAATAATAAATTTATGGAATATATCATTTATTAAAAAACCATTTAACTCTATAGAACCATTTTAGAATTTTATTAGAAATACGTGATTTAATTAAAAATTTTTACTTTAAAGAAAAAAGCAAATAATATATTTATTTATTTTTCGATCTTTTTTTTTTAAGTTTAAACATTAGCGCCACATGTTCTCCTCTATTACCGCCGACCCCTAGAAATAAAATATAATATAAAACGCGCCTTGAGAACATTATGAAAATATACAATGAATTTTAAAATAGAGCCAGGTGTGAGGGGTGTAAGGGGGTAAGCAACCCTTGACGGCAGCCAGCCATCAGCAGCCAGACGCCAAGAAGTTGGGGGTAAAAAGCTACAAGGGCCAATTTCACCCAATGGGGGTTAAAAAATAAACGAAACGAGTTACTTCTAAATAACGAGCTTTCCCCTATTGGAAATGAAAACGGGCATTTCCTCTCTTCTCTCTCTCACTCTCACCCTTTTTTATAGATAATCGCAGAACAACGATCAACATTTTATTTATTCTTCAATTTCAATAATCTCATTCTTTCGCAAATCATTGGAGGGGATTGTAAAATAATAATCATAATGAGTATAAAGGAAATTCAACCCTATTAAGGTAATTTAATTAATAGAGGGGGGTCTGGGGCTACGGAGAAGAGCAACAATCACCACAATCGTTGCGGTTAAGTGATGCCAAGCTTAGGATTGGTGACCCCGAACAATCAGCGTGTAGAACGACCATCGATACTCTGTATTTTCAATTGAATAAATAAATTAATCACCTCTAAATGGCCTCTGTTGCCGAAAAGGGTTTAAAAAAATAGTGCAAATTTAGAAATCAGATATTAATTAATTCAATCTGCATAACCTTAAACGGTCAGTTTTTTTTTTATTTTAAATAAATTAAGACAAAATAAAATAAATTGGCTCGAACCGCTGTTACCAATTCAATTTAAATAAATTTTTGTCGCTTAGGACGGGAAGCGATTCCCTGCCTGGCTTCTAGCACAAGAGGAGTGTACTCTACCACTCTGTTACAGCCTAAAGGGTATAATATAATTAATTTAATCTCAGGAAGACTCTATTAGAAGATTAAAGCCCCAAATCAATAGTTTCAGAGTTTTGAAGCCATCCTCTGTAAAATAAATATAAATAGAAATACAATTTTTATACAAGATTTCTTCTTCCAGTAATAAACTTTATTTACCGCTACAACTAAATCAATAATAGAACATTCGTTCTCACACACACATCACACAAAAAAAGAATTCCCCAAGATTTCTACTCTATGTTATTAATAAGTTCATAAAATTTGCATATTGCCCCGCCGCGGGTGGCGCCCTTACTTTTGCCTCCCCCCACTCCAGGCTCTGACCTGGCCACGCCCATATATCGCTACGCAGTCTCAAAACGCCTGCCGCCCCTTCCTTCACCTTCTTTGATGATTTACGAAACTAGGAAATGTCCAAAAAAAAAAAAAGAAAAAAAATATTATCTCTTCTATTCTCCTGGGGGTGTCTTTTTGCATGACAAAACCGCACAGGTCCTATGTGTGTTTTTTTTTCTTTTTATTTATTACATAAAGATAGCCCATCTATATTGGGTCATTCATATATTGCGATAGAATTCACCTTAAAATATCTAATAAATAATATCTTCGCCTCTTCTCTTTATAAAGTGAATATCATCTTTTCGACAGCGATATTAAATTATATAGAAAATTTATATACATTGAGATTTTGATTAGAAAAATCAATAAATTATCTACAGAGAGAAGCGTTTTATTATTCATAATACATAAACAGCAAGAAGGAGAGGGTGAAAATGGAGAAATGTGAGGGGGGGGAGAGACAATCCAGGAAGGAATTTACGGCAAATTTTTTATCATAAAATAAAACTATTATTACTTCTTTATTTTTTTTTTTAATAAAAGAAAAAAATATTTTTTTATAATAAAATTATTTATTAATTTCCCCCTGTGAGGGTGGACACCTAGCGAGTATGTGATTTACGACAACGTTAAAGCTGTCAGGTTTTCGACGAGCTGTTCTATTTATTTATCTATTTTATGAATTAAATGAAAGGTTCATGGTCGTAGTGGTTTGCTTCTCGTCCTCAGCGATAAAATTTATTTAAATAATATTAATTAACTATTTAAAAAAGGAGAAAATAAGTTGTCGAAAATGACTAAAAAAATTTTTAAAAACAAATGCTTACGCCCACACTATAGCAAATATTCAAAAATATGTTTATATATTTTTTAAATATAGATGTTTTAATTTAATTTATTTTCCCTTGAACTGTGGCTTAGTGCTAGAGCAAGTATGTTTTTATATGAAGATATTTTAGATAACTGGTTATATATTTGTAAAACGGGATGACTAAAAAGCCAAACGAAATAAATAAATAAAAAAATATTTTATTTAAAAGGGGGTGAGTTTTAAAGGTGCTTAGATAAAATAAGCCCTTTAAAAATCATTTTACTTCCAAATAAACGCTAATAAATAAATAAATACAAAAAATTAGTATTAGGAGTATTTTATTTTATAAGGGGTAGGTTTTAAGGGTGAGTCGACAAAATAAGTCCTTTAAAAATCATTAAATACAAAAAATATCTATTAGAAGTATTTTATTTTATAAGGGGTGAGTTTTAAGGGTGGGTCGACAAAATAAGTCCTTTAAAAATCATTTTCTCCAACCTAAAATACAAAAAATATCTATTAGAAGTATTTTATTTTATAAGGGGTGAGTTTTAAGGGTGGGTCGACAAAATAAGTCCTTTAAAAATCATTTTACTTCCAAATAAACCCTAATAAATAAATAAATACAAAAAATGAGGATTAGAAGTATTTTATTTTATAAGGGGTTGCGTTTTAAGGGTGAGTCGACAAAATAAGTCCTTTAAAAATCATTTTACCTCCACATAAACCCTAATAAATAAATAAATACAAAAAATATCTATTAGAAGTATTTTCTTTTATAAGGGGTGAGTTTTAAGGGTGAGTTGACAAAATAAGTCCTTTAAAAATCATTTTACTTCCAAATAAACCCTAATAAATAAATAAATACAAAAAATGAGGAATAGAAGTATTTTATTTTATAAGGGGTTGGTTTTAAGGGTGAGTCGACAAAATAAGTCCTTTAAAAATCATTTTACCTCCACATAAACCCTAATAAATAAATAAATACAAAAAATATCTATTAGAAGTATTTTCTTTTATAAGGGGTGAGTTTTAAGGGTGAGTTGACAAAATAAGTCCTTTAAAAATCATTTTACTTCCAAATAAACCCTAATAAATAAATAAATACAAAAAATGAGGAATAGAAGTATTTTATTTTATAAGGGGTTGGTTTTAAGGGTGAGTCGACAAAATAAGTCCTTTAAAAATCATTTTACCTCCACATAAACCCTAATAAATAAATAAATACAAAAAATATCTATTAGAAGTATTTTCTTTTATAAGGGGTGAGTTTTAAGGGTGAGTTGACAAAATAAGTCCTTTAAAAATCATTTTACTTCCAAACAAACCCTAATAAATAAATAAATACACTAAATGAGTATTAGAAGTATTTTATTTAACAAAGGGTGGATTTTTAAGGGTGGGCAACTGAAAAGTCCTTTTAATAATAATTTCAATTCGAAAATATTCCTAATATATAAATTTATCGAATAAAATACCGTTAGTTTGCAGGCAACTAGTTTTAATATAAAGAGAACTTTTTTAATATTTTTATTTTTGTCCACTGAGATAAGAAAGCAAGTCAAGTCCTTTAGTTGCTTTCGAGTCGATTCAGGTGTCGGTCGGTCGGTCGGTGGAATTTTTCTCTCTCTTAAAAGTGTTTAGTTTCTTTTATATTGTGTTGTGCTTTGTGTGAACAAGACGTTAACCAACTCATCTCATCAGTGTGTTATTAAAGGTATTTAATATTTGCATCTCATTTGCATAACGGGATAAAATTTTATAATTACATTTTTCTCTCTTTAAAATAATCCAATTCTCTGTTTAAAATTATCCCAATTTTTTTTTTTTTTTAATAACACTTTACAATAAAATGGGGTGACCATGAGGGTAAAAAACACCCTTTCTAATAAACAAAAATAGGCTAATCAATATTTTATAAATGAAATTTAAAAAAAACATTAAATTATTTTTTATTAAGATTTTTCCTTCCTACTAAATACATATGATAAGATAACTAGAATCACTATTAGTGAGGGAGGATGGAGAGGGTGAAAGAGTGTGGTCGCACGCGATATTTCCCTTTAAGGGCGAGTGAATAAAATAAGTCCTTTAAAAATCATTTTACTTCCATATAAACCCTAATAAATAAATAAATACAAAAAGTAACTATTAGAAGTATTTTATTTAATAAGGGATGAATTTTATTTAATAAGGGTGACTCACCCCTTATTACATAAAATACTTCTAATCCTTTTTGTATTTATTGTATTTATTTTTATTTATTATTAGAAATTGATTATTAGAAGTATTTTATTTAATAAGGGATGAGTTTTATTTAATAAGGGTGAGTCACCCTTATTAAATAAAATACTTCTAATAGATACTTTTTGTATTTATTTATTTATTAGGGTTTATTTGGAAGTAAAATGATTTTTAAAGGACTTATTTTATTCACTCACCCTTAAAGGGAAATATCGCGTGCGGCCACACTCTTTCACCCTCTCCCTCCTCCCCCACTAATAGTGATTCTAGTTATTCTATCATATGTATTTATTAGGAAATGATTATTATATAATCAAGAAATATTTAAAAAAAAAATAATTAAATATATTATTTTAAATTCTTAAATAGATGTATTTTTCTCTCTTTTTTTTTAATTTAAGGTCTTTTTCGGCATTGGAGGCTATTTTGTCCCCGTATCTATTTTCAGAGAGGGTTGTGGGGTTGGAAGGGGGTGGCTGGAATGAGTCGTTCTAGTCATTCTAGCCAAATAAACATTCTTGTTATACTACATATATTTAAATTAAATGGATTTTTTTTTACCTTCTTACCCTTTATATGAAATAGTATTGCGATCATGTCAAAAATTCGATGTCGAGATTCTTATGGAAATACGCGTTTTTTGATTCCATCATTTTTTCATCTTTAACAAATTTAATATTTTTTAATATTAAATCTTCACCTTATAAAACTAAAGTTAAAAATAATTATTTTTTTCTCCAATTGAATTGATTCACATTTTATTAAAATATTTTTTTTTTTATATCTATTTTCTAAATTTAAAAAAATATGAACTTTGATTTATCTCTCTTTTTCTCATTTCTTGGTATGACTTTCTCTCTTTTTCTCTCTCTCCATCGCTGGCATATATAATTATTTTTGTCTACCCCTAAATTATTAAAAAAAAAAAAACTCAAATATTCTGTTTTCTTGATCAAAGACTAGCTGCGACCTATTTGGTCTCATATGATAAAAATATTTATTCTTGCTAAATTTTTAATTAAAACAATAGGCTATAAGCTGCTATTATTTCTCTACTAATTACTCTCTTCGCTGCTACTATTTATCGATTTATTTAATTAATTTATTTTTCAACTGATGCCATTTCCGTCTTTCTTCAATTAGTTTGCCTGAGAAGGTTTGCCAAATTTATTCCCAAACCTTCGACAACCTTGCAACCCTGGCAAATTCATGACTTTTTTTTTTAAACACTCACACTTTTTTTTCTCATTCACACTCACATTCACACACACATATACACAGTATTTTCGGCAACTTTGGCCATTTAAGACTTTAAACGATACTTGTATGTTTAATATATCTATTGGGGGTCCAGGCATTCTTATTTTAAAATTCATGACTTAGTGGTAAGTCAAAGATTTTTTAGAAAAATCACTTTATTCGTGCAAAGGCACCCGGATAAAAGATTTAACATAAGGTTCATATTATATTTGTAGCCAAGTATAACAGTTTAAAATAAAAATTATTCTTTTTTACTATATTCTATTTAAAAAAATCTCGACATCGAATTTTTGACATGATTGCAATACTTTCTCTCTATATATTTCATATAGGGTAAGAAAAGAAGTTTCTCTTTCAATTTTTGAAACTCAAATGGTCCAGCCTCTCTGAGTCCACCCCTGTATACGTCACTGGGCACTTAGTCCAGTTTCGATCCCTTAAAATTTCTGCTGAAGTTCAGCACAACACAAAGGATCATTTGCGTGCAAGAGATAAAACCTATATTTTTAAATGCGGAGTGTCTGTTTGTCTGTTTGTCACGCTATATTTGACCATCTTCCCGTTGAAATTTCAAAATACACCCTTATCGCTATGCAGAGCCTAGAAAATATACTCTGGTAATCAAATCTCCAATTGGAGCGCAAATATATTTTTTTAAATTTGAAAGGTGTCTGAAAAATTGCGGTCAATTAAGGAAAAGTCAGGGTTCGTAAAGCCCGAGGCCCCGCGGCTAGAATTTTAATAATATTAAAAATTCTTTAAAAAAACATCTGGTGTGACTGGTTCCAGAGCACACTACTTTCTCTTACCTTCGGTAATTAAAAGTTGTGTTCTGTGCTTGTCACACCAAATTTTTTTTTGTCGAGATGGCAACCATTTCTTCTATCTTTCCTATAAATTACAAGACTAAAGTATGCAAAATTAGAATATATATTTTAAAGAGCATCTAAAAAATAATTGATTTATAAATTTTAAACAAAATTGTTGGAGCGAATTTTGAGAAGATCGGGAAAAAAAAAAAAAAAAAAAAAAAACTTTTGGCCGATTTTGTTCAAAAGCTTCGTGTTACTTTCCACAGACAGACAGACCATGTTGTAAAAACCACTTTTTTAGATTCAGGGGACCTCAAAACGTGTATATCCATCAAAATCTCGACATGGAATTTGTGACATGAATCCAATACTTTCTCTCTATATATATTAACATATATAGCAAGAAGTAAGAGAAAGTAAAAATTGTTTAAAAATACATCTTGTTCCTTTGTTTATATCACGCCAGAGACTTTGGTTACCATTAATTATTAAATGTGCCAAATCTTTTTCATCGCCCTTTGAAAAGCGATTAGAGGGAGTGAGAGAGAGAGAGAGAAAGAGGTAGGGGAAGAGAGAGGGAAAGAGGGGGGCACTAATACAATACATAATACATTTTTATCTTGACGGTGAGCGCACTCGCAATAACCAACGTCATTTTATTATATTTATAGACAACATTTTAAGGATTATATTGCCAGCCAAAAAAATTATGAAACTCCTCCAATAATAAATAATATTCCACTGGTGCGGATATTTTGATATGGTTTATTTCTAAAAAAAAACAAAAAACAAAGGATCACTTTTACTTTAAAACAAAAATATTTATATAAAAATTGTTTGTTTTACTTAAATTAAATCATAAAAAAATTACGCCTTTTTTTATTAATTCATAGTTCCAAGTGCATCTTTTTTTATTTTATTCTTTGATATTTTAAAATTAAAAATATTTACGTTTGAAAATTTAAGACACCGTTTTCTTGAGAAAATTTGAGAATTAAAAAATTGAAAATATCCATTTCCTCCCTCTCTCTTGTTCAGTCAGAACTGAAACGTCATGGTCTCTCTGAGGGGTAACTTTCTTGGGAATAATACTGAGGTAGGTTCCCCTTTCCTTACTCAGGAGGGGAGGCATTTCAAATAGAGTTGGATGAACTCAAGTTATCATCAATTTATTTATTATTATAAGCTTAACTGCTTTATCCCTTCGACTAAATAGCTTTCTCGAAATTCTAATATATTCGTTAATTTATAAATAGAAGAAAATGAATAGAAGTTTGGTGGCTGTGAATATAAGTTGATTGGAGCAGCCAAATAAAAAGCCTTTATATGCTTGTCGATCCCGGAGACGTTTCGAGACAAATTTAATATTTCATCATGAAAAACATTTTTACCTACAAAAAGGTTTAAGCGTACCCAAGAAAAAATGATTAAAAATGATCAAGAGATCCACACCCCCGCAGCTAGTCTGCATAGTGAACCTTTAGAGACACACAGGGATATACACGCCCGCACCAGGGACACACCCTAGTAAAATGATTAAAAATGATCAAGGGATTCACACGCACGCAGCAGGTCTGCATAGTGGACCCTTAGGGACATACAGAAATATTTTCGGTGATGGAAAGGGAGAGTTAAGACGCTCTGGACGATTCACCCCCTCCCCACCTAATGAATAATTTATTATTTTTTATAATTTCTTTAAAAATTTATATTTCCTTTTGGCCAAAGTTGAGGCCCAGGCTGTGTGATTCTATCCTTTGTTGGGTGCCAGATCTTAAGGCTTACTGGGCTTCAAATCGTCAATCTCAAATAATTAGTCTGTTGTTTTAGGGATTTTTGGTGGTCTGGGTTAATTCTCACATATGCCAGAATTTCTAAGTTAAGCTCCTTTGATTATAAATGAATCACTAATATTTTTAATTTTATTATTTAATTTTTATTCTTTTCTTGATTGCATTAATCATGCATAATATATTGAAAAAATTCAATTATCGATGGCTTGTTCTTCGGGGTCATCAAAGATTCAGAGATGGTTAGCCTTGCTTCTTATAATGGTTGTTGTTGTTCTTCTCTCCAGCAAATTTATATTTTTTAATTGTAAAAATATAAAGTCTTATCTATGTATTAATAGAATAATAAATAATAGCGACATGATAAAGGCGCCCTGACCACAGAAGTCAAGTAACGCGGCTAGTTACAAATAAATATGATAGAAAATAGTTTGTTTTTTATATAATTAGATATTACTTCATGTACCCGAAAAAGATATAAGGGTGTGCCGCCGGGAGTTGAACCACGGATCCACCGATTTGCGCACAGTGTGCCCTTTGTTTTTTTTTACTGTAGATTAAAATTAAAATGTAAGAATTATTAATTGAAACAAATACAACCTAAGATAGATGCTTTAAGCATTCACAAAAATATGAAGATTTTTCCCTCTAACAAGATGACATAATCAATTATGTTAACATATTATGCAGTCTATCTTCCCCCTCCTCTGGCGTTAACTCCTTAGATAAAAGGTGCACAAAAATGGCAACGAATTTATCAGCACAAAGAAAAAACGTCTTTATTATGACATTAGGCAAAGACGACGTTCTAAGGAGTCTGGAGAATGGGAAGTGAAGAAATGTTTAAGACGTGAGGCTGGTTCAATGGAATGGGGACGGTTGGTGGTCGTAAAAAAAATCGCTTAATTTTTAAAATGTCTGCGTGGAATGAAATCAACAAGAAGGTGCAGATGGCTGGAATGGAAACAAATTAATGACATTTAAACACCGGGGTGTAGTTATTTCGATTTTATTTTTAACTACACTACTTATTAACAATAAAGTAAATCGTAAAAAAAAAGAGTAAAGTCTATAAAAGTTATACTTGGGAAGTATTAAGATTTGAATAAATTAAATTAAGCTTTTACTTTATTATAGAAAAATTATTTTCAAAGGAAAGAATACTAATTAAGATTTATTTAAGAAAGATCAAATAAAAATGCTAATTTTTGCTTTCTCTTACCTATACGGTATATGTTAGAGAGAAAGAATTGGATTCATGTCAAAAATTCGATGTCGAGATTTAGATGGATATACACGTTTTGAGGTCCCCTGAATCCAAAAAAGTGGTTTTCGCGACATGGTCTGTCTGTGTGTCCGTGTGTCTGTGAACAAAATATCTCAAGAACGGAAAGAGCTAGGAGGTTGAAATTTTATATTTAAGTTAGGCACCCCGCCCCCATGGGACGTGACATGAAGCTTTGGAACAAAATCGACCAAAGAGTACTAGTACTTTACTGATGCACTCTTTAAGTTTTTTTTGATTTTCTCAAAATTCGCTCCAACGATTTTGATTAAAATTCAAAAATCAATTAATTTTTAGATGCTCTTTAAAATGTATATTCTCATTTTGTATTTGAAATCTTCTGAAGACCACTTTACTCTTGTACTTCATAGAAAATGTTGCCATGGTAACAAAATATAAATATTTTCCCATGTTTACAAATTTTACCTTTTGAATTCTAATATACAGGTGGAGAACTAAATATGTGTAGACACAAAAAATCTGGTGACATGCACAGAACACAACTTTCGATTACCGAAGGTAAGAGAAAGTTGTGTGCTGTGCGACAGTCACACCAGATTTTTTATTTTTATTTTCGAATTTCTTTTAATTCGCTCTATCGAATTTAAATAAAATTCTTAAATTCAATTATTTTTTACTTTCTCTTATCCTATATATGAAATATATAGAGAGAAAGTATTCGATTCATGTCAAAAATTCGAGATTTTTTTTAGAAAATCATATTCTCATTTTGTCGTCAAAATTGTTTGAAACATACTTTACTCTTGTACTTCATAGGAAAAATGGTTGCAATGGTAACAAAATATAAATATTTTCTCATGTTTATATTCAAATGTACCGTACTGTCGGAAACTAAATATATGTCGACACAAAAAATTTGGTGTGACAAGCACAGAACACAACATTCAATTACCGAAGGTATGAGAAAGTTGTATGCTGTGAGATCAGTCACACCAGATTTTTCCATTTTTTTTAAATATTTATTTAAAGTCTTTTTTGGCATCTAAGGCCATTTAGACCCCATCCCTATTTATTTCAAATGATTGGTAGCCAATTCAAATGAAATAAATTTTGAGACCGTGACCCTAGCCACGAGAAGTATCTGATCTACGGATCACGGACAATTTTTCAATTAAATATACTTATTTACTAATAGGTAAAAGTTATTTCAATAGATAGTTTTTTTTTTTATACCACTTTTATTTTCGCTTTTACTTTCGAATATAAAGTAAAAAGGACCTCTGGTTTCCTGCTGAATTTCTTTGTTGGTTGATAGTAGGGTGAAATTAACTGATATGAACGAGACCTTTGGCTGATTGTGTTTTTCCATTTGGGCTGCTTTGTGTGGTCTGTCACCTTAACCCCTAATGGAGCCCAATATATATTTACAGTATCCAGTGAACACGTCTCCATCTCCGGGGCTCATTGTGTGCCTTACGCCGCTATTGATCTGTCCGCGAGCCGCCATCCATCGCGCTCTCCATCCCCGCATCGCCTCCGACCTCAGCCCTTTGGCCATCCGTCTCTGTCGACCTGTCCCGTTTTTTTTTTTTTTTTTTTTTTTTTTTCATCTTAAGACACCCCCTCTGCTACTTCTCTTTTTTCACTCTCTTGTTGGAAAAGGGGCAACACCTGTCGACCGATTTTTAATAACCGCCGCCTGGCTGTGATCAATTGCGAATTCATTGAACCGAGCCTGGAGTGGGCCAACCCTCCCCCTCTCGACGCTTACGACGCGATTTCTAATATTACACATATATTCCGACAAAAAAAAAAAAAAAAAACGATTAAGCTAGAAAAATGTTATCGAAAATTTTTTTTAAATGTTTTTTTATCGATACTCGTAATGAGATTAAAAAAGAAAATAATGAGGCGCTGTATCGCAAATTTTTGTGTGTATGATTATTAATTAGGTAAATTTTACGTAGAACAGACTTGTTCCATGGAGCCCTAGAATTCTTCGTGACCTACGAGTAAAGTCCCACTAACTTTTTTTTCTAAATTAGTTATCTGTATTTCTTATTTTGCCATAAATACAACTAATAATTACAATTGTTATACTTTTGGGTGGTAGAACACTTGTCTCTTGTACTAGTAGTTAGGGTTCGGTTTATGAGGAATATGGATTAAATTACCTAAAAAAATAATTGTGCTCTTATTAAATCAGAATTCGAAGGACTTTGCAGCAAGGAAATTAAATAAAAAGTTTATTTAATTTTTTTTTATTCATCTATTATTTGTCCTGATGAAGGTCGTGACCGAAAGATCGGCGAATAAAAAATTAAATAAACCTAATATTTAATTTCCTGGCCTTCGAATCCTGATTTTTTTTTCATATAAAAAAGTCATTTCGGCTGCTGAGGCCATTCGAATCCTGATTGAATCTCCACATCCATAAAAAATGTGAAGTTTTTTTT
Source organism: Euborellia annulipes (assembly GCA_023213315.1). Taxonomy (NCBI): domain Eukaryota; kingdom Metazoa; phylum Arthropoda; class Insecta; order Dermaptera; family Anisolabididae; genus Euborellia; species Euborellia annulipes. The sequence goes on along the minus strand of JAKCPI010017629.1, from coordinate 19,954 downwards.
CTTATTTTTTATGAATATATAAATAACTAGCCCCGCGACACGCCCTTGGTTGCCCAAACATCTGATTTTCCTTTCTTGTAATTGTTGAGAAGTTCCCCTTTAATTTGCATTGATTATTTCAATTATGTGTCAAATTCCTAGACTTGAGTAGAGATCTTTGAGAAAAAACGTAACTTCAACAATAAATAACTACAAATTAATAGGAATTTCAGAACGAAAATAATTTTCCTTAGCGAATTATAAAATAGACAAGTGCCAAAGCCCGCCCTCGCGGCATTTACCATTTGCTACGCCCCTGGACCCCCTTGCTCGCCTTCGAAGAGCAAATGCATCGAATTTATTCTTGCTCACTGTTTGGAAATTTTAAATTTCCCTCTCTGATTTAAAGTTTTAAAATTCCCTCTCTGACTCCACTTCTTCTGACTCTAGTCAATCAGCGAGAGAGAATGGCAAAAGACACATACAACGGAAATGAGTGGCTAGCGCTTTATATATAGTAATGATAATGATTTTTATCTTTTGAAAATGATTCGATGTTATCCATCGATTGTCATGTAAATTTATAAATAATTAGTGAAACACTGAGGCTCCTTATAAATTTAAATGCTTTTCAAAATCTCCGTACACTCAAAAGTTTCCCCAATAAATAAGAACCGCTGGGATATGGAAAAATGAACCTTATTTTCGAGTCATATATATTTAATCTCATATTCTTTCTCAAAATGACTTTTAGATCAATTAGATTTGAGAGGAACATTTCTTTTTATCGTTCTCACTCTCAGAAGTACCGCTATACAACTAGCATGTTGATAAAATATTTCATTAAATAAAAAATTAAAAAGTAGCTGGGGTATTTTTTTTACATAAAAATAAAGTGTTTGATATAATTTTATTTGGCAAGGCAAAATTTTCCATCATCACTCAAAAGCTTGAATATCTATCCAAAGTTAATCATTAGGTGTTAGGTACATATTACAGAGCATATATTTATACAAAGTTTAGTTGAGCTACATCATCTCTTTTGACTGATGATGGATGGAAAAAATATTATCATCTACTCTCTGGGAAAATATTAATAAAATTCACCAACATTCATTTTTAATTTTAATAAACTAATTGCCAATAGAAATAGGCAATTTGGAAAAATTTAAAAAAAAATCGTATAAAATAGATGGGATCAGAGAGGCAACAAGTTAGTGACAAGAAGTTTTTATTCTGAATATATCAAATAAATATTCATTTGATTATATAAAAAATAGGAAAAAAAAAATATATTTTTCACAAAAAAAACATTTGTTTATTTTTGCTTAGGGGAAAGTTCAACCCATATGCTTAACTTTAGAGATTAGGGGAAAAAATATCAAATTAAAAAGCGTTTAAATCTTACAAGGAAATATTTCACATTTATTTGGATTTAATAGTTCTCTAATGATGTTTAATGATAATAAGAAAATTTGGTGTTACTGGTCTCACAGTGTCTTACCTTCGGTAATAGAAAGTTGTGTTCTGTGCTTGTCCCACCAGATTTATTGTGTTGACATATATTTAGTTTCTGGCAGTACGGTACATTTGAATACAAGATATAAAATAACCATGGAACAATAATTATATTTTGTTACCATTACTCATATCTTTCCTATGAAGTACAAGAATAAAGTGTGCTTCAATTCAAGGGCAAAATTAGTATATTTTAAAGAGCATCTAAAAAATAATTGATTTATGAATTTTAATCAAAATCATCATCAATCAGTACTTTAGTGAAGTACAAGTACTTTTTGGTCGATTTTATTTACAAGCTTATTTTCGCCTAGGCCTCAGTGGGGTACCCTACTTAAATATAAATTTCAATCTCGTAGCTCATTTTCTTCATACCTTATCTGGGATTTTTTTTTTTTTTAAGCATTCACACTTTTTCCTCATTCACACTCACATTCACACAGTCTTTTTGGCAACTTATGCCATTTAAGACTTTTAACGATACTCAGTATGTTTAATAATATCTATTGGGGGTCCAGGCATTTTTATTTAAGTCATTTGGTATCCAAATGCCTTAAATAAAATCATCGGACTGCCTGGGGTCCGAACCCGCGACGTTCGGTATAGAAGGTAGGCACGCTACCAACTACTCCAAGCCCCGTGGCTTTTCTGGGATTTTGCTAGTCATATCTTACTGAAAACGGAGATTGCAGGCAAGGTTAGGGAGAAAATTTTTTCAAGTCATAAAATTTTCTCAGCAACCTCCCTGTCCCTCTGCCTTAGTTAAAACAAAACTAATTTCTAATTTCATATTTTTTGATATCTTAAAAATTCAAATGAAATTTTTCTGTTATCTTTTGATGAGAGAGAGATTCTAATAGATACCGTTTTCTCTTTTGCAGGTTCGTGTCTTTCCAGTGCTATTGGGATTTAGAGCTGAGCTGCAGGAGTGGAAGGAGCTTCGAGTGATCTTCAACCCATCGTAAGGTGAATAATTTGAAGGCCTACTCTAGTAATTTATACTCTCACACGTTTGTGTACTCACTACAAACCCCCCCCAATAATGTTAAAATGAGCTATCTGTTAATAATTTATTTTTTTTTTTTTTTTTTTACAGATCTCGGAGGTGAAACAAGTGTTACCAGTGAAACCGCGGTAAGATTTTGCATGGTACAGAATATTAATGGGAATTATATTAGCTTTTTTAGGATGTTGTTTTTTTTCAGCGGACCCTAAGAATTTGTTTTTTCATCAACTTGGTACTCAGTACTTAAGGTGTGATTTAATTACGAATGCAAATTAAAATGTATTCACTTTTCGATTCTTTAATTAGAAAATTATTTTCGCACATCTTAACTGTAGTATAAAGATTTAAATGCAGGGATTTTTATTTTTGAACCTGCAGCTTATACTCGTCAATCTATTAATGGAGAAATCAACAAGGATATCTTTCATTTTAGGCTCATGTTGGAAACTCGTTGTTGTTGTTATTGTTGTTTGTTGTTGTTATCTTTTTTAGGTGCCTTCTAATCTTTAGCTAGTTCGTTTTGTTAGGATCCCTTGATTTGTTTTTATTAATTTAGGATCCAACAGAGAGCTAAAATGAAACTATTCTAGTTGATTTCTTCCATGAACAATTCATAAGGATCGCGAGTCAGATCTGGTTGAAAGATTAAGGCCCAGGTTCTCAAGTGTTTTGTGTTTGCGTTTTCGAAAAGACGTCATTTGATGTTTTTAAATATAAATTTGCCCATTATGAAATAGTGAAAGCCAAAATTTTTTATTTGGCTAGAAGATTTTAAATTAATTTTCAAAGTGAGTATAAAACACCTTGTTACTGTACAACTCATATTACAAACTTTATTCATTTGCTTTCACTTTTTTTTTAGTTTTCAACAAATCAAGAAACACAAAAAATATAATATAAACGTATATGAGTTATTTTTGAATTCTTATTCTCTTAAAATAATACACGAAATGAATTTATCGTACTCAAAATTAGAGAAGAAAAACATGAAAGGTAATATTTTTAATTATATTAAAATTGAAATTTGAATAATTATAATGATATTTTTTGTTTTCAGGAATTTTTATATAAGGAGAAAAATTCTTTTTATCGATGTCATCAGAGCCACCCATCCAGGTTTTTGAGCTAAGCATTCGTTGCTCGTTGAAGACAATTTTGGTGGCTTTTTTACTAATTTCTTAACAGGCCTTGAGGTTAATAAGATAATAAATAGTTCAACGATCGTATTCAAATTTATTGATGGAATTTTTTATGAATTGTTTCTAATTTGAAGTAAACTATCAATCTGCTTGAGATTTTTACTTTTTTTCTATAATACACGTACGAAAAAAAAAATATTATTGTCTCTACCGAAATTATAGAAAATTATTATTTTTTCATAAGCATTTTATTACGTTACCCTGAATCCAAAAAATTTCTCGGGATAAAAACTTGGAATTGTAATTTTATATTTATTACCCCCCATAACACAACTTTCATCGACCAATGAGTATTTATGAACTTTTTCATTTTTTTCGATTTTCTCTAAATTTCTCCAACGATTTTTTTTAAAATTCAAAATCAATTTTTTTAGACTCTCTACAAAATGTTCCATTTTGTGTTGATTCTGCCACTTTACTCTTGTACTCCGAAAGATGAAAGTGCCAGGCAAAATAAAATATTTTCCCATTTATAAATTTTACATCTTGAATTCAATTGTCCCTACTGTCGAAACTAAATATACGACACAAAATCTTACAACACATCACAACTTTCATAAAGGAATTACATTTTTAATAAAAGCAGAGGGCGCTCGATTTTATTAACGATGACATTAAAACAAATAAAATTTCTCGTGTGATTTCGAAACCCTTATAAATTTATATTTTTTACTAGCCTATCAATGAATATTTATGAACTTTTATATAATTAAAAAATAATAAGAAATTTAACATCAAAAGTTTTTCAGCCCCTGGACCATATGGCATAGTGGTAGAGTTTCTGCCTCTTGTGCTAGGAGTTAGAGGTTCTCATTCCGTTTCATGCCACAAAAATTGAATTGGCTTACAATCAAATGAAAAAATTAGAAACGTGGTCTAAATGGAAAAAGACCTTATATAAATTTAAAAAAAAAAATAGATTGTAGACTTATGATAAAATTGAACCACCTGAACCTTCATCAGTGGCGTCATTTGGGGGGAGGCAGGGGGGGCATTTGCCCTCCCCACGGGCTCTGATTTTTATAAAATTTTATATTATTCTAAATAAAATTCTCCAAAATACATCTACGAGTATACAAACTGTACAAAATTAAACAATTAATTTAATTAAATATGTTTTGGCCAAATTTTAGTACCCATTTGTAAGTATATTAAAAAAAAAAATGTTTGCCCCCCCCCCAAGAAAAAAGTTGAAATGACGCCACTGACCTTCATCTCCCTTTTCTATGACAATGATCTTGAAATAAATCCCAAAATGATCTCGATTATTTGCAAAGATCGTAATTCGAACATTAACTCAATCTTCACTAGAAGCTTCTCAACTTAGAATAAATTTCTTTGTTAAATGTATAATTGTATATCTTAACAGCTCAATAGAAAACCTCCCCTTCCAGACTGAGAAAGACCGACGACAGCAATTAATCGTCGCCGGGGACGAATCGTTAGGCAAATCAAGATGAATGTGTTTTTGTTAGCCTCTGATGTTGGAATCGAGGGAGGGGGAGGGGTTTGAAGCCGCCCTTACTCACGAGCAATCCTAATGAATTTCTATCTATTCGGAAACGAATCTCCCGGAAATACACCGGGATGTGGGGATTTTTAATAAGTTTTCTATAAGAATTTTTTATTTGCTTTTTCCGATTTTCCTATATCGGAAATTGTTTGCAAGAATGAATACTTGCATTTTGGATTTCTTTTTTTTTCTGTAAAGTTAGACATACTTTCTCCTGAAATATTTAATTCTCCTGCCTGCTAACGGGTGCTTCTTTTAGTTACACGACAATCTAAAAATTAAATTAGACCATGACATCTTACTTAGTCCATTAGTGATGACTAGCTGCGTAGGGTTGCCTTCGGCAACCCTACCCCGCTTAGCCCTGGCGGGCGGCGTCTCGGGATATGACTAAGAGTTGTCCAGATAAATGTATTTTAATTAATTATGAAAAAGAGTTTTTATTTTTTATTTTAAATATTTGATTAATATATTTTTCAATTATTTACACCCTAAGGAAGCGTAATTTTAAATTTTATTAAAAACGAATGAAAAATAAATTTCAGGGGGGCAGGGGGGTGATTGAACTTTCTGAGGTCTAAAATACCATTTTTCAATTACTTACACCCTAAGAAAGCAACATTTTAAATTTTATTAAAATCGAATGAAAAATAAATTTCAGGGGGGTCAGGGGGTGATTGAACTTTCTGATGTCTAAAATACCATTTTTCAATTATTTACACCCTAAGAAAGCGTCATTTTAAATTTTATTAAAATCGATTGAAAAATAAATTTTAGGGGGGTCAGGGGGGTGATTGAACTTTCTGATGTCTAAAATACCATTTTTCAATTATTTACACCCTAAGAAAGCGTCATTTTAAATTTTATTAAAATCGAATGAAAAATAAATTTTAGGGGGGTCAGGGGGGTGATTGAACTTTCTGACGTCTAAAATACCATTTTTCAATTATTTACACCCTAAGAAAGCAACATTTTAAATTTTATTAAAATCGAATGAAAAATAAATTTTAGGGGGTCAGGGGGTGATTGAACTTTCTGGGGCTAAAATACCATTTTTCAATTATTTACACCCTAAGAAAGCGTCATTTTAAATTTTATTAAAATCGAATGAAAAATAAATTTCAGGGGTCAGGGGTGATTGAACTTTCTGATGTCTAAAATACCATTTTTCAATTATTTACACCCTAAGACGTCATTTTAAATTTTATTAAAATCGAATGAAAAATAAAAAAAATAAAATTTTAGGGGGTGGGGTGGGGCAGAGCAATCTTTTCAAATGTCGAATTGTTAGGGGAGGAAGAGTTTTTATTTTTCATTTTAAAGATTTGATAAATATATTTTTCATAAACGAGTTAGATCCTGTTTTCCAATGCTTTCTATGGGGACTTGATACCCCCAAAAAGGGGGGTTCCCTACCCCTAATTCGATATAATGATAGCCTAAAACCACCCCCGGAAAATTCCCTACCCATTAAAAAAACTCCATGAAAATCGGTCCAGTAGTTTGAGTCTATGGTTACAAACAGACAGACAGACAGACAGACAGACAGACAGACAGACAGACAGACAGATTGTCTTTTATATAATAGTATAGATCCAAACCTGCCATGAACCTGCCTGTTAATTTCACTGTCGGATCTTTATATTAGCCTAATATTAATAATAATTATTTATATGCAAGAAGAATATGAAAATGCAGGCAGACAAAAATAAAAACACTCTCGATACTCTGTGAACGTTCAGACGTTTCAGGAAAAATTTTTTCAACCATTCTCAGTGAACAGTTCTAATGAGAGTGAGTTAAGTCAGTTTACTTGAATGTATCTTTAACTATAATAAAAACAACTTTATTGGGTCGGCGCCTTAGGATAAGGGTAGTCCACCCGCCTCGAGAGCGTGGAGGTTCTGGTTCGACTCCAGGGGGTGCAATTTTGCCCAATCTTAAAAGATATATTGGCTGGCTAATGGACATTCTATTTGAGCATTGACATGGGCGTAGCCAGGGGGAGGCAGGGGGCCTTTGCCCCCCTGGCTTGTCCTAAAAATTAAAAAAAAAAAAAACAAATATATATTTTTCCCATTGGGAATTTTTTTTAACGCCCCAATCCACTACATTAATTTTTTTTTTATTTAAATAAATAATTAATAATCCATGTATATATTAATTGCAACCCCCCCTCTCGTTCTAACGAGGGGTCGCCCTCCCCCCTCACAAGATGTCTGGCTACGCCCATGAGCATTGATTGAAAAAATTCCATCCTTTTCAAACAAGGCTCTACCTATTTAATATATAAAAACAACGTTTTTAAATATTAATAAAAAAATTTCAAATCTGTATTTATCATCGTATTATCAAAATAGAATATATAGAATAACTAATGTCACTATGTATAATTATACTGACTTAACTCTCTCTCATTAGAACTGTTCACTGAGGATGAGTGAATAAATTTTACCCGAAACGTCTGAATGTTCACAGAGTAAGTATCGAGAGTGTTTTTATTTTTGGCTGCCAGCATTTTCATATCTTTCTTACATATATTTCCAGCCATTAAATATTATTATATATATGCTATCACTTGAATATTAAATTTTTTATGTTGATTTAAAATTCTGACTCAAATTTATGGATAAAGGTGAAAATAAATTTTTTTATGCCCTTAGAAATTTTATTAAAAACTTTTAATGTATTTTTTGATATTTCTATTTTCTTTTAATCTTTACTTAAAAATAATATTAATACATCGATAATAAATTTGGATCAATCATCGAACGTTATTTTTTTCTCGATCCTTTTAATGCTCTTAGAAAATATGAAGATATTGGAAGGCGGCCCTCTTTTCTTGATGATGGACCATCTGGTTGGCGAATTGTGACTCCCTCCTTTTCAAATGCTCCGCTTGTTTATTTTTGGGGGGGGGGGGAGGGCGAGAGGTAAATGGGGCCAACCGAATTATGTTTCCTGTCATTGATTTGGAAGTAGGCGCCTGTGTGGGGCCCACGTGTGCGGCCAGACGCCTCCTCTGCCAATATTCCGCCATTTTTACTTTCTTTGTCCCAAAAGAGGAGTTTCCTTTATGAATGAGGGTGGTCCTTTTGATATTTGATGCTCTAATTAAGTTCTTTCATTTTACTTAATTACTTTCTAAACACATATTACCTTCTATAATTATTTAACATTGTAACAAAATATCTTTCATCATTCTTTGACAAACCTCTCTCTCTTCAGTCATTAACACATGGTATGGTGATGATTTTCATGGAAATAATTCTGAGATGGATTCCTGTTTCCTTCCTCAGGATGAGACATCTCAAATTGAGTTGGATAATTTTTTGCCATGAGGTGGATTTGGACTTGAGTTGCCTTCAGCAAAGTTGAAGGCAAACTCAGGCTAATCGCCTCCTCCTGACAAACCTAATTCATTGTAAAAGCCTTCCAAATTATAAAAAAAAAATTTTAAATACCTTAAATAAAATTTTAAAATTTCCGATAGTCTATATTTATTAAGCACAAACATATCTCGCAAACTTGCTATCTTAAAAGATATATCGACTGGCTAATGAACAGTCTATCTGAGCATTGTTTGAAAAAATTCCATCCTTTTCAAACAAGGCTCTACCTAGTTTATATTTATTTATTTATTTTTTTTTTTATAAAACATTCACACTTTTTTCTCATTCACACTCACACTCACACACACATTCACACTGTCCTTTCGGCATTCTTATTTAAGCCATTTGGTATCCAATTGGCTTAAATAAAATCATCGGACTGCCTGGGGTCCAAACCCGCGACGTTTGGTATACAAGGTTAGCACGCCAACCTCTACACCAAGCCCCGAAGGCTTTATTTATTTTAAATTAAATTCAAAGCTGTTTATGCAAATAAAATGCAATTCTTTATTCTGGTTTTTCTATGTTTATAAATTGTATATCTTGAATTCGAATTTACCGTACTGCCAAAGATTAAATGGACCCTGTTATGCATTAGTGTGTCAAATGACAAAAAAAATTAAAAATTGAGTTAAGCACGGAATATTGTTTCAAATGCTATAATTAATAGTACTTTTTATGAAATATGTCCTAAAAAAAATTTATATTTCATGTTACTTGCACAATTGACAAAAAAAACTATATATAATCCAATGAAAACAAAAAACTTTAATGTTAATTTTCTCAAATCTCGGTAGCTGGCGCTTGACACACTAATGCGTAACAGTCCAACTATAAGTTGACTCAAGGTAGCGTGCTGACCTTTCTCTCACTAGCTATAGCTATTTGGATACCAAATGGCTTAAAAAAATGCCTGGACCCCAACAGTTATATTCATAAATAACGGTTATCATAAAAAGTCTTATATAGCCTAAGTTGCCGGAAATACTGTGTGAATGTGTGTGTGAGTGTGAATTCGAATGGGGAAAAAGTGTGAGTGTTATTTTGTAAAATAAAAAAAAAGTTGACTCAAAAAAACTGGCGTGACAGGCACAGGATACAACATTCAGTTAGCGGAGGTTAGAAAAAGTTAAGTGCTGTGCGACTATCACACCAGATTTTTATTAATTACTCTCACTAGCTAATTTATTCTTATTCGTGGATGAATTAGCACTATATTCTTTGTTTTAAATTTCCTTTTACCTAAACTATCACTTACCTAAGAATCTGTCACTTTTTTATTGTCCGGCTAAAAGATTAATTTCATTGAAACACTTTACTGGTTTCCTCTTTTTTTCGGGTGGGGGAGTTTTTTGAGCCTGGCGAGCATTTGTCGTGCCGACAGCCAGGCATGACTTCGATTTCATGCTTGGATGGACCCTTGCATCCCCCCATCCCCCACTCCTATTGGCTGTCTTACAGAGTTTTTCTCACCCATTCGCTCATCTGCAATCACAACGCCCTCAAAAAATAACGTCACCAAGCGGTTAACACCCCTCTTCTCTTTTTCAGCTTGCCTGTCATTCTTGTTTATCATCCAGTTGCCAAATTCACTTTTCATTTCCAAATTATATAAATAATACAGTAAATATAATTTTACTTTATCCATAAATGTATAAAATAATTAGACCAAATATTTTTTTCGTTTTGGTCATTTGAGACCATATAGGTAATACAATTATTTTCTTATTTACGGGCCAAGTTTTTTTTTTTTTAACATTCACACTTTTTTCTCATTGGCACTCACACTCATACACACATTCACACAGTCTTCCCGGCAACTTAGGCCATATAAGACTTTTACGATAAGCGTTGTATTGAAAATATCTATTGAGGGTTCAGGCATTTCTATTTAAGCCATCTGGTATCCAAATGGCTTAAATAAAATCATCAGACTGCCTGGGGTCCGAACCCGCGACGTTTGGTATAGGAGGTAGGCACGCTACCTACTACGCCAAACCCGGGGGCACGGGACAAAGTTATCTAGCTATTAAATAAATTTTTTGTTTTCGGCTAAACTATGGTTTATTTATGCAAGATGCAACAAACCACAGGTTACTCGAAATCAATAATTTTTCATTTATTCAGGCACATTTATCTATATCATTTTGATATAAATAAATTCATTGGACAGTCTGAGATTTTAACCCCCTTGTCTTTTAAGATTATCAATATTGACACTATCAATACTTCTAAACTCTCTTTAAGAGAATGACTGACAATTAATTTTAATTTTGAAACAAATCAAAAAGACGTAAAGTTCCTCAGAAACTCAAATTGATATCACTATTCTTGTCTTAATATACGGTCATTGCCATAAGTTTTTCTTATGTTCTCTGGGTCTAATTTGAAGTTTGTTATATTATTATAAGATTGCTTGCGCATGCTCATTTTGCCTCCAAGAGGCTAGTCATTTATTTAATGTAATCTTTGACCATGGATATTAAATTAGTATTTCAGTATTCAAGACTTTTTTAAATTTTGTGACTGCAGCTAGTAATTTTTTCAGTAATACAGCTCATCTCGCGTTTCGGTCCCAGTATAAACCCCCATATTAAGAGCTATAGATATATACAATTTTTTTCTAATAAACAATGAGATATTTTGAAAAAATCAGAAATTAATTAAAGTCATTATTGATTAAATATTTAAATTGGTAACCGGTGGCTCTAGCTGAAACATTTCAAGAAGGTAAAATTAATTAAAAACACTTGATGGTATATTTCAATATATTTATTAGTATAAATACTATGTGTGCCATCTTCTGAAGTAATACAAATACTTTTACTTTGAAGATTAGCAAACTATAGTTTGCTAATCTTCAGAAGTTACTTATAAGTGTATGAATTTGTATTAGGTATTTATAACCAATAATTCATCTATTGAAACATATCACATGATGTTTTTAATTAATTTAACCTCATTATTGATTATATTATTAAATGTATTTTCTTGTTTCGGGTAACAACTTATTTATATGAGAAAAATTTGTACATATTTTTAATTCTTAATATGGTCTATACCGGGTCTGAAACGCCAGATGAGCAGTAGTAAAATAATTACTAACCAAAATAAAAATTACTAACTCCATTTTCACCAAATTAAAATCTTCCAAAACTATAGTTTATTATAAAAAAAATAATTATTCTGTATCAAAATATAATTCTAGCCTTTCAATCAATTAAGTCAATGGTAATCAACAAAGGTTTTTAATATTCATTAGCATGCGATCAAAAACGATTTCCATAAAGGGACGAATGTTTTTCAACTTTTCGTAGCTATGTATAATATACATGACTAACAACCCTAGGAAATAATTTTTAATATTACTTTTAAAAAACATGAACATTTGCATTTATGAAACAATAAACGATTAATAATACTAAACATCAATATAAATTATTTGTTAACTTATTAATCATGCTCCTCTCCCCCTCTCTGATGATAGATTTTAGTGGCGATAAATCTTTCCCTTTAAATTTGAAAAGTGATTCTGATGGGTCAACAACACGGGGAGATTTGAGACCTACTGTATATATATATATATATATATATAAAAAAATATGTTGTTGGTTGTATCTCCGTAATAGAGATAGATCGTGCCGAGACTGAGATCTTCTAGTTTCTGAGTGGGGGGCAAGTACAAGTTCAGAGCCCTAATGGGCTGTAACAGTGACTAATTGGCTGTATGGGACGAACAATTAGTGGCGTTAATTTGGGGCCCCGAGGCTCTCAAGTTCCACCTTGGGCGTCTTGAAGACGGCACCTGATATATATCGGGCCAACCTCGAATTAGTTTGAATTAAGACAAGTTATCAGACAGCCTCCCTTTGGAATTACACTCCCCCAAAGGGGTTATTATTACTACACGTGAAATTATCAGAGACTTTAAACTTGATAAAGAGTCTGACAATTGATCATCATCGTCATAGTTAGGAAAATTTAAGATTATTATTCAAATTAAATGTTATTAAGATAAAAATATGTTATCGGTCTATTATTAAAATAATAATAATCTTAATATGCATTAATTAATTAATTTTAACATCTTTCTTGATAGTTTTTTTTTTTTCATCTCTTCGGTATATAATTTTAAATATTTGAATTATAAAACCTACCATACCATTAAATATCTAGGCCAGTGATTCTCAACCATTTTTTTTTGTCGCGGCACACTTTTAATGATTTTCACACAAAGAAAAAGATAAGTTTAAAAGTTGTTTACTTACCTATAATACACTAATATATTTATTAAAGCTTTTGTGGTTTGAATTATTGTATTATTATTATTAATTATAGACCACATTTTTGTATTAATTATTTATTATATTTATATTTTTAATAAATAATTAATACAAAAATCTGGTCTATAATTAAAAATTTCCCTAATAATATAATACACTATGTAAAATGGTTTATGATAATAATTTTGAATGTAAAATAAAATAATATGTACTACAAAAACAACAGTTCGTTTATTTTAAGGAATTAATTACAATTTAATAAAAAGAATACTTTTAATGAGAAATTTGAGCTTGATGTACCTTTCTTTAATTAACTTTACTCGTAATAAAAAAAAGTATTATAATTTTTACTATATATTAATAGGCCTACATTTCTAAAATTTGGTGGCACACTTTAAGAATTTGGTGGCACACAAAAGTGCCTCGGCACAATGGTTGAGAATCACTGCCTAATTCGGTCAGTAATTCCGCGGCATATTCAAACTAATCATGGATGTTTTTGAGTTTTAATTCGTAATAATATTTTAACAATAAATAAATATATCTTTTGATAATTGTTTACAATTCCAATTCACTGGAATCAAATAACTTAAAAGAGGTCTTTTATATAAAAAATGATATGATTAAAGACGGAAATGGTTGTGTAGAACTCATTCGTTGAAATGAAGAGGAAATCAGCCAGGTAGGAAGCCTATATTGTTAAATCAAACTCCTTTAATACAAAACGTTTCGGCCAATTTTATTGTCCCATCTTCAGTTGTTCAACTCTATTCTTTAAAAACTCTCATACACTGAAGATGCGACAATAAAATTGGCCTAAGCGTTTTGCATTAAAGGAGTTTGATTTAACAATAGAGGCTTCCTACCTGGCTGCTGTCCTCTTCATTTCAACGATTCAAAAATGATATATCTATTTATTACATTGTTAAATACACCTATTATATTAATTACAAAACTAAAACTTGTGATTGTTAACAATTTTAGAGAAGGAAACTTCAGATACTTTTATTTTATTATACTGGCTATAAAATCCTTTACATATTAAATTTTTTTTCATAAACCACCAATAAATGATACACTATATAATTTATTAATTTCTTGCTAAATATTCTGAAAAATTTCCAAACGGATTTGCTCGTTATTTTTCAATTTATGTGTTTATTAAACATTAAAAAATAAAAATAACAAATACGCGTACCGAACCATCTAATTTTATTAATTTTCACCGCAAACTTTTTATGTTCGCCTTTTTTTTTTGCGTGCGCCGAAAGAGAAGCAAGCAAAAGTTGTTTGATGACTTTTCAACGGAAATGCCTGTCACTTCCGGCGAAACAAGGTGCGCGCAACTCTCTCCCCTGGTCTGTTACTGACTGTATATATTACTACTTAAGAAAAAAAAAAACAAGGTTTATTTTGGAAAGGATTGCTGAAATAAATAAACTTAAAAGAAACAGGAAAATAAAAGTAATAATAAAAAACTGCGGGGTTTAAAAAGGAAATCTAACAAAAAATACAAATTGTTTTTTTTTTATCAAATTTATTGGATTAAAAAAAAATATTGTTTATTAAATTCACATTCATAGTACAGGCTTAGAACTATTTAAATTCACATTCATTATAAGGCCTAAATGCTTAGTATTGATTGATCATTTTAAAGACAGCCCTTTGGTCATATTTAAAGTCTAATGAATGGAAATTATTTAATTTAAAGATAGAAATATTTATGAAATAATTCCAGAATTTTTACCCTCTTTGTTTTTATAATGCATGTTTGATTTAGCGCCTCTTTATTATAATATTAAAACTTTTCCTCGCTTGGGATGACCTCCGCTTATTTTTTTTTCTTAATGATGAATTACTCCCCTGATATTGGGACACCTGAATATTTTTAAAATTTATTTACTAGCTTTATTTTCTTGAGACTTATAAATTAACCCTTTCCCAAGTTTGTTTAAGCTCCCAGTGCGTCGCCATCGCACTCTCTCTGACTATTAATTAAGTCATTAATTTAAATAAACACCTGAAGTAGAAAAAAAAGAGAAGAAGAATAATGACATTTAAGGATTAAATGCGAAGTATGAAATTTGTAATTAATTAAAGTAGAACAAAAAAAAAAGACAAGAAAAGGAGCAATTCAAAAGAACAAGAAAAGTAGAAATAATCAGAATTGATGTTTTTATTTTGCACCCCCTTCCCGTTCAGGGGGGAGAGGAATAAGAATGAATCAACCCCAAAAATGCATAGAGGAGGGCGACGACGACGTAACTTAAAGCCACTGCTCCGTGTAAAATAAAAACACTTGTCAAAATACAAAACGTAAAGAAGGGGGAAGGAAGTGAAATATCAAGAAAACAGGGTGCGTTTGAATTTCAACTTGCGGAGTTTATGATGATGGATTTTACTAAATTCGTCTGACATAAGAGCGGAGGGAGGTGGGCAGGGGGGGGGGTGGAGAATTTTTTATACTAATTCTCTCTTTTGGAAAAAAACTTTTTGATAATTGAAAAAACACTTAATCTTCTAGAATGACATTTCTGTTGTCATTTTATAGAATATCGTTTATTATTATTTGTCTCATATTAACCTCTATATAACAAATGTAAAACTCAATAAAGAAGATTTTTTGGTAGAAATTGAATTAATTTTATTAATATATAGATAACAACGTTTCGATTCTCAATTGGCTACCTTTATAAGGTGCAGCAAATGTATCACAAAAACTTGTTAAAATCAAACATTTGACATTTGACTTCTAACATTATTTATTATTATATAATAGGGGCCACTTGTTTTTTAATTTTGTTTTTAATAATACAAATTAACTTTAAAGAATTACAACGTTTCGGTCACTATTTCTGCAGTCGGCATCAGGTGTTCACGCTGAGTTAACTAAGTTAGCCGTAGGTGGAATTAGAATGAATTAGAGTTTTCTTTTCAAAGTGAATACATCACCTGGTGACGGCTGCAGAAATAGTGTCCGAAGCTTTGTGATTTTTTGTAGTTAAATTGTATTTTTAATTATTAACTAAATTAAACAACGATTAACGCTAAAATCTTTTATTAATAATAATAAAAATTGTGAAAGCTTAATTTAAACAGCTTGCAGCTTCTGATGTTGATGTCTTAAATCAATTTTACTTTCATTTTTTCCCCAAAAAATAAAACCCTTTTCGGCTACGGAGGCCCTTTAGAGGTTATTATTCCTATAATTTAAAGAATAAAACCGATGGCTAGAGAGGAACGTTCTACACTCTGATTGCTAGGGGTCACCAATCCTGAGCTTTCACATCGCTTAACCGCCATGATAGTGGTGACTGTTGCTCTTCTACGTTGTTAGCCCCCCCCCCCGGGGGCCTCGGCTACTTGAGTTCTTGGATGAATTTATAATTTTAATTGTTTCTTGATGGCTTGATTATGACAGTTGTATGAGGGGTCGTGTTTTGGCAGCCAAGTAGTCTATGTTTTGTCGACGTTTCGAGTGCCGATCGCACTCATCATCAGGAGACAATTGATGTTAAAATGTCAGGTTCATTGACAATGTCTTCATCAAATTTTATTTGCTTGAAAATTCTCTTTACTGTTTGGAGATACTCATATTTGTAATTTTTATATTCGGTCTCTGAGCCAAAATAATACAGTATAACAATTTTTTTTTTTATTCAAGTATTCCAGCCTTATTTCGAACAAAGAGATGAAAAGCCCCTTCTCTCTCTCTTCTCGACAGCTATATTATTGTTTACATTACACAAAAATAAACTGCACAACAATCATCGCGTTAATATAAAAAAGTCAAATTAATTTAAATTATTTGATTATCAAGGGTTGCAGGTTCGGATCCCAGGCAGTCCGATGATTTTATTTAATTTTTGGTTTTGGTATCCAAATGGCTTAAATAAAAATGCGTGAACCCCTAATAGATAGATTCAAATTATCTTAAAAGTCTTATGTAGCCTAAGTTGCCGAAAAGACTGTATGTGTGTGTGAGTGAGAGTGTGAATGGGGAAAAAGTGTGAGTGTTAAAAAAAAAAAAAATTATTTAATTACTTGTTTTATCAAGCTTTCAAGAATGTAAAAAAAAAAGCTAAACCGCATAAGGTAAACAATTGGTCTTGTATATACCCTAACTAATGGCAGGAGCTTAGTGTCTGTTGGTTTGATTGGTGTATTGATTGGCTTTAGATTGTGCCCTTTTAGAAAAAGAACAGACCCAATTAGGGGAATGAGGGGCCAATTAAGTAGCCAGGTTTGCGACACTGATCCTATTCTTAAAAAAAAAATTCCATGCCCAAAAACAAGAGGATGAAAGGGAACAAATAAATAAATAATACTTAATCGCTAAAAAAATTTAATAAAGGTAATTAAATTTTTTATTTAATTGGATTGTTAATTTTTGGCTATTAGGTAGTTTATTTTTCCACTTAGGGGGGTTTGGTTCCTATAGCGATAAATTGTAATTTATAGAGGATTAATTTGTATAATAAATTAAAATACCTTGTTAACTATTATTTTTCTATAAGATTTTTAACAGAATAAATTCATAATAAAAAATAAATCTTCCCCTCTCCTGGAGTTGTGTTTGTTGGGGTTCGAGTGTCGTTTGCACCGGGTGGGGGTGATGTAGATGGGACTAATTTAAAAAAAAAACCAAAAGTATCATTAAACGCAGAGAGTGCGTTACTATCGTCAATTGTGTGGCATGAATGAATATATTCAACGAACCACAAAGATTATTTCTAGCATCAAAAGCAATTTTCTCGAAACATTTAAAAAAAAAAAGTAGGGTGTATGTGAATCAATCTTAATTCATGTGCGTTTTTATGCGTGTTTGTTAAAAAAAAAAAAAAAATCCGCCCCACTTCCATGTTGTTTTAAGTGACCCCTAAATCGGATATACACACATACACACACCCGCTAATTTGTTAAATTACAAAAAAAAAAAGAGTCAAGAATCCATTTATTTATTTTTTCGTTTTTGTTTTTTCAACATATAATCTAATGGAGATTGCTTCACCTGAAATTAAATAAACAACAAAAAAATTGTTCTTTTTTGTTAAATCATTTTTTTTTTAAACATTATATCCTCCATTTATTGAATTATTTCCATTGAAATGAAATACAAAGGGGTGCGGCTATTAGACCTTTACTTTCCCCTTCAATTAAATAATGAAATTTTTTTTTGTCCTTCTGTATAAATACACACATTTATTATTTCAAAGAAATATTACACAATCTCTTATCAGTAAAAATTATTTAGAATATGTGAGGTTTCACTAATTTGTAAATGAAAGAAATATTGAATTTGTAACTCGATATATTTCGGGCTATTAACCCATCTTCAGGAGTACATGTGACTGAGTGAATAAAAGAGAGTAGATGCTACCAGGCTTAGGTAGGAGGGGCTTAGATAGGAGTGGGGGGGGAGGAGTTGGGGACATTTGTGAGTGTTTGCTTGAGACTAGAGTTGCCTCTGCCTATTCTAAGAAAGACTTTAATTTCTCTTATCACCCCATATTTATTCAAATTAATTGGTAGACAATATAAATATATTAATTAATTAAATTTTTGAATTCTAAATAAAAATAGTTAGTTATTTATCAAGAAAAAAAAAAGTTTTTCCTGGGCGTTCATGGTTAATTGAGGCCTAAGCGAATTTGACATCTCAGATCATTCATTACTCTTCTAAAGAGAAGTGGGATGAGAATTCTCTTTCTTCGTAGAGGGGGAGAGAATTGATAGCTCCCAAAGGAAAACAACTTTAAGAAATACAAGGGTTAGCACAGTGAAAAAATAATTTATGGGTTATATTCTTGTGTAGAACATTTAGATTCACCTTTAGAGATTAAAACAATTAATAGGGAAGGAAATCTTAAAAGTCAGGGTTAAGAATTGAAAAAGGAAATCAATAAGTGAATAAATTAAAGGTAAATTAAAAATTCCCTTTTAGATTTCCGGCCTAAATCCGGAAATGAAATTCTAACCTAAGATAACCACTGATATTTAATTTTTAATCAATTTATTTGAGGCTTTTTTTAAATTTGACATAATTTTTTTTTTACCCCCTAATAGGGTATGTTGTCCTCAACCAAAATCTATGTGTATTAATTTTTCAATAGAAAACGTGTAATTAATAACACTAACAAGTTTATATTTTTTTTTAGTCTTTACGACATTTTAAGCCTTTTTTTTTAAAAACATTCACACTTTTTCTCATTCACACTCACACTCACATTCACACAGTCTTTTCGGCCACTAGGCCATTTAACAAGTAAGACTTATACGATAACCGTTGTAATGAATATATCTATTGGGGGTTCAGGCATTTCTATTTAAGCCATCTGGTATCCAAATGGCTTAAATAAAATCATCGGAATGCCTGGGATCCGAATCCGCGACGTTCGATATAGGAGGTAGGCACGCTACCTACTACGCCAAATTTTAAGCCTTAGCGAAATATTTAATCAACTATAAGTGACGTGTACTCATAGAAAGGAAACAAAATTTCACTTGATTATAATATTTTTCTCATTCTATGTGTATATTTGAATCTAGCTAATATTTATTATTTTCCCTTTAAATTCTCAGCCGGAAATTGTCAAAAATAGGTTCCCCTGGTGGTCTCGATATTGTTATAATGGATTGAAAGACAAAAAAGTAAAGCTGCCATGAGGCCATTTGGGCTGATGGCAATATCCCTAATAGAACTGTCATCGCGACTTCCCCTTTCCCCTTCTGGCGTTTGGTCACGAGTGAAGTCCCTGGTTGCGGGATGCATTTAATTCGATTTCGACATTCACGGGGAGAGATGTCTGCCAGAAAGATCTCCTAAGGAGGCGAGAGAGAGAGAGAGAGAGTAAATACATTAATAAAGGAATAAACAGAAACCCAAAGGACCCCAAGTGCTGATACATTTTTATAAATTATAATTTTCTGAATTGGAGATTAGTATCATATATATGCCTTACTAGTTTGATTAAACACAATCGTTAGAAATTCTACGAGAGGGATTTGCTGTGACATCCCGTCCTATGAAAGGGGATATAAAGAACGTTTCCCTTTTAGTGATG
>JAKCPI010017628.1:0-82683 GCA_023213315.1 Euborellia annulipes | reverse complement strand
CACTGAACTAAGGAATCTTCACTCAAAACGTGTATTTTCATCAAAATCTCTTTATCGCATATTTGACAGGATTACAATACTTTCTATATGTTACATATTTAAGTAAGTAAAAGTAAAATTATTTAATGGAAAGGAACTTTAAGCCAGAGAGGATATTTACGAAATTTATTATTGATGAATCTAACGCTAAAAAATTTATTTTGATAAAATATACGAAATATTTAAAAAGGTGTAAATATTTTTCTTCAGACTTAAATTAACCAAAATAAGAATTTAATTTATACGAAATAAATTTCCTTATTTTCCATTAGTGGGTGTTTTAATGGTCCAGAAGAAATCTTCTTCCTTAAGCCTCGGTCATTGGCCTCGTTGTGTTCCCTTGGGATTCCCTCCTTCCCCTCTAAAGGAAAAGCGATGTTTAAAAGTGAAATTAGAAATTGCCCCTTTCACTGGCTATTGCCCTCTACGCACAAGCAAAAGTGCATTGGCTGCATCGTTGCACTTGGAGCAAATTCGTATCCAACTTTCTTCTTATTATGACAACAACATTCTCCGATTACTTCTCTCTTGTAACAACAACTATTTATTTATTTTTTTTATTTCCTCTTCCAGTTTAATATAAAACATTCATGAGTGCATATTTAATAAATATCATATAATAATATGTAAGTCGTTGCTTTCTATAATTTAAAATAAATTTTTTTTTTAATATTGAACTGTTAATTATTAGACCTATTTATTAACTACAGTAGAAAGAAGGTACCGAGAGTTGAACAACGCCAATTTGTAATCAAGGTAGATTAATTCAACGCCATCCGAAATAAAAAAAATCTGGTGTGACTGGCTCACAGCACACAACTTTCTCTTACCTTAGGTAATCGAAAGTTGAGTTCTGTGCTTGTTACACCAGATTTTTTGTGTCGACATATATTTAGTTCCCGACAGTACAATACATTTGAATTCAAGATGTAAAATTTATAAACAGAGAATATTTATATTTTGTTACCATGGCAACCATTTCTCCTATCTTCCTTATGAAATACAAGAGTAAAGTGGTCTTCAGAAGATTTCAATTGCAAAATGAGAATATACATTTTAAAGAAAAAATAATTGATTTTTGAATTTAAAAAAAAATCGTTGGAGCGAATTTTGAGAAAATGGAAAAAAACTGAAAAGCTAAATCAGTAAAGTACTAGTACTTTTTGGCCGATTTTGATTAAAGCTTATTTTCACGCTCCCGGGGAGGTGTCTAACTTAAATATAAAATTTCAGCCTCATAGCTCAATTCCTTCATGCTTAAAATTGAACACACACACACACACACGCACACACACACACACACACACACACACACACACACACACAGACAGACAGACCATGTCGCGAAAACCACTTTTTTGGATTCAGCGGACCTCAAAACGTGAAGATCCATCAAAATCTCGACATCGAATTTTTGACATGAATCCAATACTTTCTCTCTATATATATTAACATATATATAGAGGTAAGAGAAAGTAAAAATAGATCAAACAACTCCTATTGACCTATAAAAAAATATATGACTCAAAAAAAGGTCAAATAAAATCAAAAATAATTAGTTGCACTGTTAAAATAAATTATTTTTTAAAAATTTAAAAATGATGTAGCCTGGTCCCTTTCTCCATTTATTCTGCGCTCTCATGTTCCTTTGATGTGTCTCTTAACCATCCAACACAGACGTTTTGCGCATGCTTTTAAACATGCGCACTTTTCACGGCAACAGGTTGCTACACGATCCCAAGGGATCTCCCCCCCCCCCCTTCCTCCTTCCATCCTCCTTCTATTTGGGCATCGTTTCAAAAAACGAAATCGTATACTAATTTCTATAAAACAAAAATCCATCTTTCACATTTGAAAACATGATCAAATTATTTAAAAAGTGATTACTCAAAATCTTAGATATCAAGATAAGTTTAATTTAGTATGAACTTTGACTATTAAATAGATGAAGAGGGAGAGAGTAAGAACAAAAAAATGCGTGGAATTTTAATTCCTTAGTATATATATTCATAAAAATGTATTATATAAAATGATATGGAAAATATTTTAAGAATTACAAACGTGAATTTATTGACATGTTGTATTCTTTTTGTGAATAAATTAAAAGAGGCGATCATATAGGCATGGGCATAACTAGGGCGGTGCCGGGGGCTGCCCCCAGAATGCTCGTGCCCCCCCCCCCCAGTAAGCTCCTTGCCCCAAGAAAAATTGAGAAAATATGGGGCTTTCTAGGCCCACCGGAGGATAGCTGGTCCCAGCCCCCCCACCCCCAGCCAAATTCTCTTTGTTACGCCCATGCATATAAGCCTTAGTTATAATCCTTTAGATAATCTATATACAGTATATTATATAAATTCCGTCTATCACGGACTGTCTGAGCAACTTCCTTAAGGAACAATATGAAATAAAAAGCTTCAACAATTTTTGGATATTTGGATGACTTTAAAAATTTATTTCCAAAAGGGGGAGACCCAAGATTTTTTTTTTTTTTTCAAATTCTATTAAAGTTAATTTAGCTAGACTTTACCACCCCTCAAACCCCAGTCCTAAACGCAATTAAATAGAATATAAAATAAATTTCGAAAATGTAAATTAAAAAAAAAAAAAAACCAAAAATCAGAATAAAATGTCAAAAGAAAAAAAAAAAAAAACAAGAAAAATTATAACAAAAGCTAAGAAGTTATTTCTAATAAGAAGCCCTACAAATGCCCTCGGGGCTTGGTGTAGGGTTTAGAGTGCTAACCTTGTATACCGAACGTCGCGGGTTCGGACCCCAGCGAGTCCGATTATTTTATTTAAGGCATTTGGATACCAAATGGCTTAAATAAGAATGCCTGGACCCCAAAAAATATATATTCATAACGGTTATCGTCAAAGTCTTAAATGGCCTAAGTTGCCGAAAAGACTGTGTGAATGTTTAAAAAAAAAAAAAAGCCCTACAAATAAAGAAAAAGTATCTTTAAGAATTAAATACAGTAGACAAATGCATCATTCTTCTCTGAAAACAATTGAGCATCCATTCTATTATAGAACATAGACTTCAAGAAGACTTGATTGAACTAGCAAGAAGTTCTACCGAATGAAAATTCAAAGAGGGTCATTCATCTTTTCTATAATTTTAAAAAATATGAAATAAACAAGATGTTATTGCCCATACGGTTGTCCCAATTTATTTTGATCGCCGAAGAAGTTGTCAAAAATGATATTTTTGATTAAATTAAAGTCTGTGGGGAGTAAAAGAATCACTTTTGTAATAATATTGAAAAAACATTAACTTGAAGAATGCATTAAATATTTATGAATTTTTTATAAGCATTTTTGCTATAAAAGGGAAAATATTTACTATTTTAAGTGAAAGTTGAAAAAAATAAAAACAATAAAAAGAAAGTTGGGAGATTTAATAAAATAAATAAATATAATTATTTATCATCTGTGATGCTTTTAGTCTTAACAATATAGTAATTTGTTATGAAATTTTCACTTTGGGACGCTTCCCCCTCCCACAAATGTGAAAATATAGTAAATCAACAAGAACCCTCTTTTATTTTATTTTTGACCGGTATATAAGCTTATTTCTGGTGTAGTATTAACAAGTTACGGTCGATTTTATAAAAAAATGTTCACTATATTAATATTATTATTTTTTTTATTGGCTTTCCATTTTTCGCTCTCACTTTAATTATAAAAATGACTACAAAAAAAAAAAAAAAAAAAAAAAAACGGGGGAACGAATGGCTCATGTCTCCGCCTTCTGGTCATATTTTATAAGAAAATTGTCTTATTAAAAAAAAGAAATTTGCTCTCCTGGACACCCCTTTTTCAAAATGTTATGGGGTAGTAATAAGTAAGATCGAAATTACGCGAGTGTTTGACCCCAGTGGCAAACAAAAAGAAAATCTTCCATTAAATAAAGTTCTTAATTTAAAGCTCGTTATTTCATCATACTTTCACTAGAAGAAAGAGAAAAAAAAAATTCGCATATCATACTGGTAATAATATTATAAATGCTCTCTAAAAAGTTTCTATTTGAAAATCTATATTACATATTTATTAATAATCAGATGCAGAAAAAAATTTAGGGTTATTTTTCTGAGATTTCTGGGAGGGGGGGGGGGTCTCCGAAATTTCAGGCAAAAAATTTGTCTTCCGTCCCGAATTCAAATTTTAACTTACCCTTCCAAAAATTGTATAATTAAATAATTTGATTATTCTATTGATTTAACCAAATATTTTTTAATAAACAGTCTTTGCTTAAATTTAATAAAACAAATTCATTCATTAATATACAGTACAATAATCTAATAATTCAACAGGTTTTATTGATAAAAGTGAATGACTAAATTAAATTGATCAGGAAGGAAAAATAATAAAGATAAGGTGAAAGTTCCTAAAAAGGAAAAAAAAAATTGATGATAAAGCAAATTAGAGCGAAATATGCTAGAAAAAAAAAAATAGGTTATAATAAAATAAACAAATCCTTATGTATGCAATTTTGATTTCATTTACGTTATTTTACTTTCTCTTATTTAAGTTAGCCCTAAATAAATCCTACTTTTTTTTATACTTATTGTTTCAAGGAAGGCAATAATAAGTTTATAATTAAAAAAATAGTACTAAAATTTGTATTCTCCGTGGAGTAATGCCTAGGACGTCAAACAACGGAATTTTAGAAGACTACCTTAATACCTCCAGCTCCAAAATTTTTCTATACAAAATATTATATAATAATAATATTATTACCTAAATTAAATTAAAAATGTTACTCGGCTCCACGTAAAGCTTTTTACGTTCATGTCAGCTGATCTGGAGTGAACAATTTGATAAGAGTGCAAGAGAAACTTAATGCGCATATACGTATTTAATTTATTTTTAAACTAATCAAATCACATCACCCACATTTTATATATCTTCAAAAAAAAAAAAAAAAAAAAAAAAATATTCGCCTTTAATTTTTTGCCATTTGCCGAAAAATTGAAGCCAGGAGTTCTAATTATTTATTAAATAAAATTGTAAACATAAGAAGTATGGACATATCATGCGTATCTGAATTCAAACCAAGGGCGGATACAGGGGGTAAGGGGTAATTACCCCCCCCCCCAGATTTGAAAAAACACTTTTTTCAAAAAAAAAAAAAAAAAAATAAAAAATTATTTTGAATGTAAAATTTTAAAAATTAATAAAATTTTGATTTGTATTTATATTCTGGCAAACAAGAACAGAATGCGCCTTTAAATTACCGAAATTAAAAAAAATTTGTGTGCTGTGCGACCAGTCACACCAGATTACCCTCCTCCCCTCCCACGAGAAACACCTCTGGATCCGCTCTTGATTCAAACTGAAGAAAAACTATCAGTAACATAAGGTTTACCCTGAGATTTGACATGGGGCTGATATATCTGATATATTAAGGGCGCCGGAAACAGAAAAAGTTTGGGAACCCCTGGGTTAGGGGTATGTTGGATTAAGAATTTTTTATGAATTAAGTTTCACTTAAAGCCTATTCGATTTTAGGAAATAATCAATTCTACTAAATTTTTCAAAACTACGGTAACCATTTATAAATAAAACTTGAAGTAAGTAAAAGTACAAAAATGATAATACTATCACATTTTAAAGGACGGAAAATGGTAACTATATTATTAATAAAATGTAAACTAGAAGAATTTTGAAAATTTTTCTTGGGAATCAAGATCACCAAAAAAAAAAAAAAAAAAAAAATTGAAAATAATGATTATTATAATATAAAAAGAAAATTAATTTTGAATAAAAAAATGTGAATAAAAATATCTTTCATCTGGATTAGTTGACTCATCGGCCTCGGGATTCGCACTCGGCGGCAGCGCGAGGTCAACTAACTGTTGTTTATAAACGGCGCCGGACAGCCTCTGCCACCTGGCGGCGATTTTGGTAACTAATCGGCTTCCCTAGCCTTTTCGTTTGACAGTTGTACGACCAAGCAATGAAAAGCAAATATTCAACATATTTCTTATGTAAAATGTTGGAATACGCCTACCTTTTTCTGATTCAAGACCCAAACTCGATGATGTCGTCGCTGTGGAGGTTTCTGGTTTCTTTTGTACCACCTGAAATAAAACATATCATCATTACGATATTTTATATAACAAGTATGTATACATACAAAATACATACCTTTCTTGAACGAAATGGTACTTGAAAACCTTTAAAGGTATTTTCTAATTTTTTTATGTTGTCATAAAGACGGGCTTTTGGAAAAGGCAATTTCACTTTATCCGGACAACTAAGGGCCTTAAGTGGATCGAAATTTTCAGATTTGACACTTAATGAATCATCAGAATCAACCTCGGAGTTTACAACCATTTGATCTCCTGAAATAAAAAAGATAAAAGTAAAATATCTATCATGAAATCGTTAAAGAGAAAAACTGACCTTGTTGGTGAGAAGTTGACGGCATCGCTTTCCAATCGACTTCTTCAAGTTTATGAGCGACCTGAAAGCAAAATTAAACATTCAAGTATGTAGTAGATAATATATAATATATTGTATATATAAATAAATCACTACCATTTTGGGCAGTGTCGGATTCTGGGATTCCTTCATTATACTTGGATATTTTTTTTTACTATCACATAGCCTGGCCGGAGGATCCGACTTTTTTACTTTATTTGATCTATAAAGTGCTTTCAATGGATCAAATTTTTCAGAATATTCATTAAGAGCATCATTATCAGATGAAGACGATGACATGTTCTTAAAAAATGTTTTTCTCTTTTAATTTTAATTTCAAATAAATTGAGAGAACAAACATAACCTCAATACAGGCTTGCCAACTTAACAGATGTAAACTCCACTCAAAAAGTGTGGTTATTTCAACTGGAAATTTACTATTTACATTAAAATTTAATAATTTCTCATCACAAAGTACAATTTGAGAGATATATTACTAATGTAACGCAGGAAATTAAATATATGTGGACACAAAAAATCTGGTGTGAAAGTAAGAGACGACCACTCACTCCATATTTTTTCTTATTATTTTCTAAAGAGATATATTAAATCTTTTTATGAATTTTGTGACGTCAAATGGAGCTCTTCGGATACCTATTCAAATTAAGACAAGCAAAGGAAAAAGCTGTTCTAGGTAGAATAATTTTAATTTTAACAGCAGGTGAATGTAGCCAGGATGGAATAAAATTTTTTTCTTAAGTATCGTCGACGTTTCGGGATCGCATCTCTTCATCTTCAGGGCGATAAATTGATAATGTTGCTTAGATTGATACATGTCGGTTCATACAAGTGTATCAATCTAAGCAACATTAACAACTCCTGAAGATGGAAGCGATGCGTTCCCGAAACTTCGACAATATTTTTATTCCATACTGGCTGCCTACATTCGCATGCTCCTGTTAATTATCACTCAGCCATTGAATTTCTTCTTTTCTAATTTTAATTTTTTTTTTAAATTTATCCATCATAATTTATTAACATACACACTGAAAAAGTGTTTACATTTCTACTAACAATCAACTCCCTGATCCCTCGAAGATAAATCGACTAAATTCAAGAGAACCATACTAGCTTCTATACTTTTACAGATGTATGAGTTAATAAACAAAATAAATATAGAAATAATTTATTTTACGCATAAACAGTCTTGGCTAATTTTCTTAAAATTTTGTTTGAAATTTTTCCTCTAAATTTATTGATAAAAATTGTTGCATAAAAAAATAAATTCCAAAAAAAAGCTGATTTGGCTCATTATTATTAATGATGAGATCAAAGTGTACTTTATATATATAAAAATATATAAAAAAAAAACTTTGATCTTGAATTTTAACTTTTGAACTATTTTACTAAAATTTTTTTCTCTATTTTTTTTTTCAGAGAGACGAAACGTTCGAATGTTGAGGATTTGGCACCAGTTTAAAAAGTACCGTGATATTTCGAGGTAAAAAAATATTCATCATTATTTTTAGTATGTTAATTAATAATGTATTTGCTGCTAGAGTACTTGCTCTGTCTGATTTTAATAATCTAAAGTTAATTGTAGATACGAATAAATATATAAATTAATAATTTTATAATAGATGATGATATTAATTGAAAATTTGTCTGTGCAGGTCGCTGGTTTGGCCGCTGGAGAGAGCGGTAACGTAGCGAGAGAGGCCCGTAGTCGTGGTAGAGGTCGGTTAATAAATCAAAGAAGTGTCATCGACAACATCGCGCTGGCTGGCACGACGCAACTATACCGGCAGGCCCCGGCGCCTGCTCCAAACACCGGGAACCTGCTATCGGAGCACCCGGTCGTCGGGGCTACAATGCCCTTCATTGACGACGACCTGCTTTGGTGCCCCGATAACGATGGCAAGATGGTGGATCTCTCGCAGTGTCTTGCCAATGCACAAGTAATATCAAAAGCATTTTTTAATACTATTAAAACATATTACTTCATCAGATAAATTTAGAAATCAGCAAATAAACAGTCAAAATTATATCCATTTTGGTAGATAATACACTTTCTTGTCTATTTGCTTAAAAAGCTGACATCTGAGAAACTTGATGAAGCTATCAATACAATCTGTCTATCTATGCCGAGAGTTTTCATAAAGACCAAAACATTTTTAATTGAATCTCGTAATTACCAATTTTAACACTCGGTTATTCGCACTGGATCTGTGAGATCCACTAGTAGTGACATCATTTCAACTTTTTCAAATTTTCTTGCAAATAGGTACTCAAATTTGACCAAAACATATTTAATTTTATTAATATAAAATTTTAAAAAAATCAGAGCAGGGCAAATGCCTCCCCCTACCCTCTCCCCAAATGACGCCCCTGTCCACTAGTTACATATATAGCGGTATAGCGCTATTGTTTTGGGGTGGAAGAATACCCATCACAGTATCCTCTTAGCTTGACAGGCGTCACATTGCAGTCATAGCGTTATTTGGGGGGCATTGCTCCCCCCTCCCCCCCTCCCCCAAGGGCTCCGAATTTTATATTATTCTAAATAAAATACTCCAAAATACATCTACGAGTATACAAACTGTACAAAATTAAACAATTAATTAAATTAAATATGTTTTGGCCAAATTTGAGTACCTATTTGTAAGTAAATTTTAAGAGAAAATGTTTGCCCCCCCCCCCCCCCACAAGAAAAAGTTAAAATGCCGCCACTGATTTCAGTATTGTTTTGACTTTTTGAAAGGTGACATGTAGTCTTCTGCCTAGCAGGGCCGAATTTAAGAGTAGGCCGCCTATAGGCTAAAGACAATTTACACAGTTCATATTTGCAGGGCCGGAACTACGATATTTTTTAGGGG
The DNA here is from genome assembly GCA_023213315.1 of Euborellia annulipes. NCBI lineage: Eukaryota > Metazoa > Arthropoda > Insecta > Dermaptera > Anisolabididae > Euborellia > Euborellia annulipes. Next base: position 73,342 of record JAKCPI010017628.1, on the reverse strand, counting down.
GGCAAAATTTAATTTGCCGCCCCCTCCTTAAAATTTTCTATACAAAATTCATATCATTTTACCTTTTTTTAGTAAATCTTTCTTTAATTGCCGCCCCCTGATATCTGCCGCCCGGGGCCACGCACCCACTACCCCCCTCTAGATCCGGCCCTGCATATTTGCTTAATATATTTGTTTTATACAATATATGTATTCTTAAATACGGGAAATAATATTAACGTCTGAAACACTTTTGAATAATTTGCCAATTTGCCGCCTCTGAATTTGTTTCCGCTCTAAGCTGCAGCCTTTTTAGCCTATTTAGAAATCCAGCCCTTCCTAGGTGCATTAGGGATCTGAGAGATCCGCAGCGACCAAATTTGTAAGTATTTTTGTTATTTTTTTATTTGGGTTTTTCTTGGATATTATTCATCTACAGCAGTGTCCCATTCACTTATATCAAAATTTTTCGCATTCGTAATATTTCTTTATTAAATTGAGAGGTTGGATCTTTTCTCTAGATATACAATAATATCAAAGAAAACCCTAAATAAAAAAATAATAAATACTTACAAATTTGCTTGCTGTGGATCTCACAGATACCTAACGCACCTAGTATATGTCATCTTAAATAAATACCTATATCACTCTTCTTCTTTCTTCGCCTTAATCCCGCGAAGGGAAGGATTAGAACAGGCCGGCCCGTCGCACGGTCTGACGCTTGTTGAAAATTTGAAGTAGAAGGGGAGTACTGCCAGTCCCAGCTTGGGCAGCTCGTGGTCGCCCTCCACGTACCCACAAGATGTAGGCCCCTGAGCAAAATAAACACCTATATCAAGAATGATGTTTATATTTCAATTAAACCACCAAATGGATGAGATATGCACTGGTATTTTTCAAAATTATCAACGTTTTCTCATATGAATCACTCAGATCCATAGCGACTATCCGTGTAACTTTTAGGAGCGCGTTTAAAAAGAGCGCCTTAATATTTTTATATTCTTTGAATTCTGTTCTCGAACTTTCTCTCTCTCCCGCTCTCTCTATCAAGTAGTGGACTCTCAAGTTAATTTTATACTTTCTCAAGTGATGTTAGGACCTATTTTATTCTAAATGGTGAGTTATTTTAATATTGAAATTATTTATTTACTCTACAAAAATAATTTGAAAGAATTTATAAAAAATAATATCAGTGGGGATTGATTGATGATTGATTTTATTACTCTCTTTTTAATTTCATTATTTTTCATAATTCTAATTAAAAATTAAAGATTCAAACAATACTAATTTAGGTATTTATTAGTATTATATAAAGAGATTTCATATTTATTAGTTTTAAGAGAATGATTGCATTACTTATAAATTCAGTCTATCAAAAGCTTATAGATATATAACAATACAGGACATAACAATCAAAGATTTTATCTTTTGAATTACGAGATAGCCCTCGGGCTTGGCGTAGTCGGTAGCGCGCCTGCCTTGTATTCCAAGGGTCGAGGGTTCGGATTCCAGGCAGTCCGATGATTGTGAAAAAAAAAAAGAATTACGAGATCCTCCATCATGAAAGTTTTTTTATGACTTCTTTGTCGGCATTTTAGGTCAATTACTGTTCATCCTTATTTATTCAAAACATTGATAGTGATTATATATGGTATAACCCGAGAAATTTACTTCACATATATTATTTGAATACTATTATATAATACGAAGCTCCTCATTGCTAACGCCCAGGGTTTATAAAGAAAAGTGAGCAATTTTTTTTTTTTTGCAATTAAATAATTAAATAATAAATAATTTTAAAAAATAGAGTCTCTTTAGTCTGTTCACTACGCCGTACAATTTTCTATATTATAGATTTTTATATTATATATATCTATAAATAAAAGTGTAAATTATAATATTATAGTAGGTATGAGCCCTAAAACTAAAATTGCCAAACACTTAGGTGCAAATGTCAGTCTTAGAAGTACTCCCTTCTAGAGTAAACATATTTCTTTTTGAGGTTAGGTGTAAGCTAGTTTCTTGACAATGAGAAAACTTTAAAAAGTTATTTTTTCATTGCCAAGAAACTAGCTAACCTCTTGGCACGCCACATCCATTCGTAAATATTTTTTTTTTGTTCTAATGCTCTTTACAAACAAAAGTTTTAATTGGCAATTTATCTATCCCAGACAATTTAGATGATCATTCGATTGAAGAATGATCTGTATGATCATTCAGATTGTGGTAGCAATTCGGCCCCGCCAATCAAACCTAATAAAGGGCATTAGGATGCTTCCAAAACATTGAAAAAATTATGTAAAGTTTTTGATGAAAGAAGGAAATTCTAATAAAAATTTTAATCTTCTTTGATAAAAACAATGAACTAATCACATGAATAAATGTTTTCGATTTCTTTAATATTGACCACTACAGTGCTTCTCTGCGGAGTAACATATTTTTTTCAAACTTTGGGAGCACCTTCTTGGCATTTGTAAAAAAAAAAGATTTGGCTAACTGCTTATACAATTATTCAAAGACTGACAAGTAGGTGATGGGTATTTTGTTTTTAAAATGACAAATATATTTAAATCTCGTAATATATTCAAAAGAAAAGAGAAAGTAAAAAATTACCCTGAACATTTTGAATTATTTTTATTAATTTATAATTAAAAAATTGATTTTGTTTTTATTTTATTTTTTAGTCAAGCGGGGCTGTGCAACAACAACAGCAACAACAAGATCAAAGCCTTGGAGATCTTAGTCAGTCAGATTTGACAACATTAGTAGACGGTTTTGCAGCTGATGCTGATGATGATATTTTTAAACAACTCGATACCACATTTGAATTGGATAATTTTTTTACCGTCTTCGAAGATAAGGTATAATATTTGGTATATATTATAATTATTGATTAAAAAAAAAAAAAGGAGTGAATGGCAGAGGCAACCTTCTGACTGCCTTTTAAGCATTCGGAAACATTTTGGGGCATATTAATCGATATTTGGTTATCGAAAAATTATGTATAGCCCTATATTTAGTTGTTACTTAGAAACATTTAATATGTACAAGTATGTACAATAAATAATTGAATTATTCATTGTACGCCTTGTTTTATATATATATATATATATATATATATGTTCTGGAAGGTTTCCGCGACCGGATGTATGCGAAGATAAGTTTTCTCGGGTTGTGTCGCGTGTGATGTTGAGATTTACTCGACGTTTCGGCTCTCCTTTTGGAGCCATTTTCAAGAGTATGGAATTAGGGGGAATTGTTGGGGATCTTAAGCAAGCAACTTAAGCAAAGGTTTCTCACACACAGTATACAGAAAACCAACCCACACAAATCGGTATCTAAAGGCCGATTCCCACCACCACCCAGCACAATTAAACTCAGTAATCCGTACCCTCGTAACACGTTCTCTCAGACTAACCGACAAACAAAACAGACAAAAAGAAATACATAAACTAACCGAAGCACTAACCCAAAATGGTTACAACAAACACCAGGTACTTAAACACATACACAATGCGGGAAAACCAAAACCACCAACACAAACTACAAGGGAACTTGAAGATCCAAACACACACAAGGCATTCCTCCCATACATAAAAGGCATAACAGATAAAATTGGCCGCATTCTCCAAAAGAAAGACATAAAACCCATTTTCACCACACACCAAAAACTATCAAACCTAATAAGAAACCCGAAAGACACCATTCCGAATGAATCCCCCGGGGTCTATGAAATACCTTGTGCAGAATGTCACCGGTCATACATAGGTCAAACCAACAGACGAATCAATTTTAGAATTTATGAACACAAAATAGCACTAAGGAAACTCGACCCTCAATCAGCCATCGTTAAACACCACAATGAAACCGGCCATACCATGAACTTCGACCAAAGCAAAACAATAGAATCAATAGACAACTTCCACACCCGCATCACACGAGAAGCCATAGAAATCCACAAAAGGCCAGAATGTCTAAACAAAAGAGACGATGCCCTTAACTTCCCGTCCACATGGAAACCTCTAATTCCAACGCTGAGAAAAAGACCACCCAGGCAGGTCAAAGACAAGGATCAAACACTTCACATTCCACACACACCCGTTACCCAATCAATTATCAAAACTTCTAACATTAAAAAAGGGATTACTACTAACAAAGGGACCTCCATTAGCAAGGTCATTAAACCTAACAAAGGGTCCCCTTCCACCACACTAATTAAGCAGTCCATTATGATTCAAAAAGGGATTACCACTCCGAAACTAATTAGCTCTAAAAATGGGTCAGGCAATAACAAAGGAATGACCATTAGTACCCCAATTAACTCAGGTATAAAAGCAGCAAACCCAACCGAGAAGGTTCAGTCGTCAGCTAGCCAGCGAGCATTCAAGACCTCGAGCGCCACAGCAGTAAGACAAACCAAAACACAAATCACTTCGACCATCAACACGCAAACCGCCACCACACAACCCAACACATCTCAAAGACAAACACAAGCCTCGGAAACATCCGGCAATACATCGACTGGGGGAGTAGGCAGATTGAGGCCCCAAAGTCAACCTAAATCAAACACAGACACGATCACACATACACACACCCAATCCAAATCTCAGAAACAAACCCAATCTCCTAACACATCCACTAACCAAACCAATAACACATCGACTTGGGGAGGCAGACTGAGGCCCCGTAGTCAACCCAAACCGAACACAAACGCAATTACACACACTCAACCTTCCTCCTGCTCTCAGAGACCAAACCAAGCCTCTGAGGCATCCAAATTGACCTGGGGACCAGCAAGACTGCGACCCCGTAAACAATCCACCCCAACAATTCCCCCCTAATTCCATACTCTTGAAAATGGCTCCAAAAGGAGAGCCGAAACGTCGAGTAAATCTCAACATCACACGCGACACAACCCGAGAAAACTTATCTTCGCATATATATATATATATATATATATATATATATATATATATATATATATATATATACCAGGGTATATATAAATCAAAATGCTTATCAAAATAATTATATTGAATATTTTGAAATTTATGGCCCTGTAAAATAAAACCTCATAAAAAGAAAAGTCATTTATCATTATTATTGTTCATTATTTCAATCTGACACTCAAAACTTCAATAAAGGCATCTGTTGTTATTTTATCAAATTTGAATTTATTATTATTTAAGATTATATATCATTATAATTAAAAAATAAATTTCCACACAAAGGATGGCAGACAGATATTTCTTTTAGTACAAAAATATTCGTTTCTCTCTCAAATTAACTGATTTCTATGATTATGCTATTATTGGTTTTCCTTGGTAAAAAGAAAAAGAAAAAGCGGCATTTGCTGTCATTATCTACTATGATATCCCTCGTCTTTTGTGAAGACATGTGAATAAGAAGAGATGAAATTTGAAAATCCACTAGAGGAAAAGCCAAAAGGATAAAAAATTTCAAGAGGTTAATGGAAGCATCTTATTCATCACATTACGAACTAGACAGAAGTTAACCAATTCACTTAAAATATTATACGATCACAAGATGTCAAGATCTAGGACTCTTCGACCAGATTTTAAAATAATTCAACGAGTTATGAAGAGGATACAACATTTACTAGAAGAAAAGCCAAAAAGAAAAAAAAATTTCACTATTTTGACAAGATCTGAACATATTAATTGCAAGTTTTATTTCATATTTATGAAAAATCATTAATAAAAGATGACAAAGAGATAGCCTGCTTCCGCAGATCACAAAATATAATATGATAGGAGAAAAAGTCAGCGAATAGGGAAGTCTGTGGAATAAAACCCCTAGTATAAAAAACGTTTCGGCTTTAATTGATAAAACATTGTCAGTCCAGATGAGAGTGCGTGCAAGAGCAATCCTTTAGACAATGAACTGCATATCAAAATATTTTTTAAAATATATACATTGCTAGATGTATGCTCATCAGCCTTCAATGGTCTCGTTCTCAAAAGATAAGTGTTATTAAAATAAAAGCAACTTGTGTTTTCTTTCTTGGACAAAAAGTGACAGGTAGTATGTCGTTTTTTCTGGTATAATTATTAAAAATCAATAAATTTTCAATAATATTTATTTAAGAAAGTAAACACAAGTTGCTTATATTTTTTTAATTATATAAATTTGGACTGCATCCACCATTTTATCAGATAAGTGTTATCTCTAAACGTTTCTTATATAGGGTGTTTAATTCGTTAAAGATTACCCCACCGGTTCACTTTCACTCCTCCAATTTTCTGAACAATTATAAAACTTTAAAAAAATTTTTAAAATTTATAAAAATGGAATAATTTTTCCAGCCATTCAATTCAATAACACTAGACTCGCCCTAAATACTTTATTTCCAACTATAAAAATAAATTGAGATATTAAATATATTTTGCCCTAATATAGAAATCTTATTACAAGTCATATTATTTCATCACTTAATTAAATATAAAAATAATTACTAATTATTTCTAATTTAAATTTTTCCAAAAGGCTGTTCACTTTAAGGACAATATTTTTAATATAATTTACCTTGACTTTATTTTTTTAAAAAAACATTTCCTTATGGACAAATTTTTTCACTTATAAATAAAATTTGCAATAAGGAAATAAAAATGGTTAAAAACTTTTATATATATTTAATTTAATGAGCTGCAAGCTTCAGCATAAGAGAAAGTGCAAGTGGTATTGTTTCATCTTAAAATTGTTTAAAATTATTAAAAAAAAACTTTTTCCCAACTAAAAATTATAATAATAGAATTCTCATCATCTGACCGATTTGAAAGAACAATAAACCACTCAATTTCGAAGGCAAGAATGACAAAAGGCTACGATACACTTAATCAGAGTGCCCACACTCTCTGGGACAAATATTAATAGTTTGACTCTATAATAGCAGCAACTTTGTTATAATCGTATCCATTTATTAGGTGAAGATGCTCGAAGTGCAGTTCTTCAAACAAATCCTCAAATGCAAACACTAAATCATTTTATAATAATATAAATGGCAAAAGACTCTAACGTTGTGTCTCTGGCTGGTGGACGAAATTCCTGGGAATGCCGGATTCTCGACGCCCTGATTTTGAATGTAGGATTGATTATCTCCAACAAAAGATCGAATAGAACTGAGGAACACAACTAAAAACTTTTTTTATACCAAGTGGAAAAAAATGTTATATGAAACAAAATTATAATTACATTGTTAAACCTAAAAGACAAGGTTGTCCAAACAACTTAAGGCCATCTTTATAAGAAAATCATTATAATAACAGAACAAAGAAACTGCCAAAATCTGGATCTTCCTAGTCATTAGGGTCTCGCCCAATTAAGTGACCGCGTTTTCATCTGGTCCAAATAGATTGTCTACATAATAGAGAAAAATCAGATCTGCTCAATCTTCATTCTACTTGTGGAAGAAAATCTATCCTTTATTATTTAAGAATGCCCAATGTATTGTATATAGGCCTATAGATAAATATATATCAACGCACATAAAATAAATACCCTCTAGAAAATCTTATATAGGGTTCTTTCTACAAAAATGGCTTAACTTCACATAAATAAAAAAAAAATCCCAAATTTTTTTTTTTTTAAAGAACAGTTAATAACGAAAGTTATTAATTTTTAAACACATATAATAAATATTTAAATTTAAAAAAATTTAATGAAAATATTCTTCTTTTTAACCCTAAAATGTCATTTCCCTGTGATGTATTAATTAAGCGTTGTTAGATTTTGATTTTAAATAAATATACATTATTTTTTTTTTTATTTCAAAGGCGCGTACCTCGACCCGAGCGTCAGTCCCCTGGCTTATGTTAAATTTGAAAAATATCTGATATTATACACTGTTGATAAAATAATCATATGTTTTATATAAGTTTATGGTGTAAAGATGGCATTGGTGTCCGAATAGCGGGCGTTATCCATCTTTTATATACTTTTATTGTTATTTTTATGACGAAAATCAGCATGTAAACACTCAATTTGTCAGTCTCCTGGTATATTTTGAAAATCTATTAATAATTATTTCAACTATATACTGGATTTACTGCCTTTTCATTGTTATATTTAATATATATATGTATATAATATCCAACAAGTAGCACATTTTTTGTGTCAGTCCCCTGGAAGTTTTTCAACCGTAAATGGATATAACAAATTTAACATATTGTTTATCAAAATCATTACAAACAATTGAAATTAAAGTTACAAATTGTGCATTTTCAAATTGGACCCCAAAGTTAACCCATTTTTGTAGAATTATATTTATTTAATGGAAAATCTTTATATTTATATTGTAGTAATTTTTATTTATTAACTCATTCCTTTAATAAAAGATTTAACAAGTTAAATAATACATACATAAATACAGTTTATTGATTATTTTGTTCTACTGGTCAAAGGCAGTAAATATTTTGATACTCTGTTTTTTTTTTTTTATCTTTCTAAAATAACAAACAATTGATTGGTTTTAGAAACTTACAATTTAATATATATTTTAATTTTTTTTTCATTATCTTCTACTGCTTTGTACCTACCTACCTTGATTACTTACACTCCTAATGAAATTTTTATTTTTGTTTCAGGAGGAAAACAACAATACGGTGCAATTGCCTCCGGGCGATGGAGGAGGGCCCGGGGGTGGCACGGGTCCCCCCGAAGTGGTCTCAAGCAGTACTCAGGCCACCGGGGGTGGCGTCAAGAATCCCGTCACCTGTGCGCTCCTCACCGCCGCATCCCGAAAGTACACCATCGCCGCCGCCAATCCTTTACTGGCTGGTGGGTCTCCTTTCTTTCTTTCTCCTTTTACACCTTTTAACCTCTCTCAACACACGAAAACTCAAAAGATATTCTTATTCCATAATGAAAAATGCTGTTTAATTATAGCTGGGCGGAAGCACTTTGCTTTTTATATTAGTTAAATGAAATAGCTCTTAAGTTCCTTATTATAATATGCTTTATCAAGACTAAATGAGGATTGAGAATGTTATGGCTGTGTAGAGTTTGAAAGTATTGTGCATTCAACAGAAAAATATTCATATTGACTTCAAATACCTAAGCAGATTTAAAATAAATAACACTTTGTGGTGTTCGATTTTGGGTAATTAGAAAGATTGTTTTTTAAGAATTTTATGATAAATTTGCGGTTTTAATTGTAATTTTTTATCTTAAGCCTGCCATGTACAGTGATTCCCCATGTTGAAACGCATGTGATTATTTCATTGTTTATAAAAGATGATGGAATTCTTTATTAGAAAATTTTTGGAAAAGGGTTTGAATTTCGCATTCCAATACATTTTTTTTTTTAAACACTCACACTTTTTCTCATACATTCACAAGTCTTTTCGGCAACTCAGGCCATATAAGACTTTTACGATATTAGTTATTGATTAATATACATATTAGGGGTCCAGGCATTCTTATTTAAGCCATTTGGTATCCAATTGGCTTAAATAAAATCATCGGACTGCCTGGGGTCCGAACCCGCGACTTTTGGTATACGAGGTTAGCACGCTAACCTCTACACCAAGCCCCGAGGGCTAAAATCTTTTTATATTAAAAAAAAAAAAAACAATGAAATAATCTCACGAGACAGCGCATGTTTGCGATTTAACTTTGCACTAATTATAGAGTGAGAGTTTTAAACCACCCTCCTGTTCTTTTCTATGTGATTGCTTCCTTGTTTTTATAAAATAATTGAATAAAAAAGTTGAAGCGAAAATTCTGGAAATTTATTCCAAAGTAGTGACTGTGATTGTATAGATGGATAATTATTGACTGCTCCTGCCTATATTTATTTACCCATCTATTCTTTTTATTGAAATTCTATTCTACATTTAAACCATAAAGTTTTTCATATAAAAAAAAAAAAAAATTGAAGTAATCACATCAGAAGATTCATGAGTGTTTTTAATTTCGTCGCTCCCTATATTTTCTTCAAACGTTATTTTAATTTTTTATTGGAATAAAAATTGATGCGAAAATTCTCACAAATTCGTAATATACGACAATAGCATGCCTCATTTGAACATTGGCCACTGGTTAAAGGGGCGGAATAAAAAAAAAAAATAATTTGAACAAATCAACCCAATCTAAGCATTGCAGAGTAGGTTTCTGTTCACTCGCGATTCCTTTCTCCCTCCTCCCTGTTAACATCCCTCCGGTGATAATAAATATTAAATTAGTTTTTGATATTTTTATTAAATGTTGGTTTTTAGCAAATTTTGAAAATATTTTTATTAAATGATTAAAATAAAATATTATTATTGATATAAATTTACCTGTTTTATTATTTTTCCAAATTAGGGGTGTTCCGCTTATTACGTAACGCCTTTTTTGATGATTTCCTAGTAAGTCACAGTTGGTCACATACAAACAACCTCCCTACAAATATTATGTCATGTCATCATAGAACTACCCCTCCCCCCTCCCAAATAAAAATTTCTTTTAAAAAATTCATATCATTTTCTCTTTTTTTTTTTAGTAAACTTTCCCTCGTGACTTAAAAATCACTCCATTTTTCCTTCCCTGTTGTGAAAATCATTCGAACTTTTTTTTTTCAAAAAATTTTATAAATTCAACTTTGAATTGTTATGTCACTTAGAGAAACCCCCGGGTCCCCCATGTCATAATTAGTAACGTTTTGACGACCCCTTATTTCATTTTAATAGAAGTTTTAAAAAATACAGTATTATGCCTATTTTACAATTTATTACCTTCTTAATTTTACATTTTATTAATTACCTATTTTTTTTCATATAAAGATAAATTTTTTTAAAAATTATCTTAAATTATTAAGAATAAAAAGAAAGAAAAAGTCTGCATGTATGTGTGTGTGTGTTAATAACAGTTAAAATATCTCAAAAATAGGAAAAAATTAGTTACAGTCAGTTTCAATATTGACCTCCACCCCAAGAGAATAGAGCCGTGAAGTTAGACAACCAGAGTGCTTAGAAAATAAATAAATACACTTTTTTAATATTGCAGTGGAAATACTATTTTTGAGACAACAATTTCTGCAGCGAAGCTATCTGGTTGTCAAACTTCTTGGCTTTAATTTCTAGGGGTGGTGGTTAATATTGAAACTCACTGTACATGTATCTATAATTTAAAATTCTAATTTATTTCATTTGCAAATAAATGAAGAAAATATAAAAAAATAACTTTTGGAATTATTTTAATTATTATACTCTAAAGGGTTGATAGATGGATGTTAGGGTTGCAAATAAATTATTTAAGAAAGAACTATGATTGTTTTCAATCATCTAAAAATATTTTTTTCCTTTAAATAAATAATGTTAGATTATAGTAAAAAATACTTTTTGTTATTTTATAAAAAGGGAATTGCTATTTCGATCTTTTTCTAAAGTCGAGACAAGCAAAGCAAAAAAAGCTCTCAGTTCAGTGCGAGTTTATTTAACAGTGAGACTTGTCCGATTTCTTTTCTATGTGTTTATTTTTAAGTGAATAATTTTACAACTCACCCCAAAATTGTCAGCCATCCCTCTTGAGCTTTTTAAAGGTAATTAACCATTTTTATTTTCATTAAAGAAAATTAAACAAAATTTTTTTTATTTAAAATTTTCTTTTTAAAAAATAATCTTTCTAATATTAATCTATTGATTAATAATTAAATATTTTCATAATTATAATTATTATAAATCTCCTTAGGGACAGGGGAAGAATAGAAAGTGATAGAGATAGAAGTTATTCAAAAAACGTGCTCTAAGTCATTTATTCATTAAAAATTTTTATTTCAAACTCTTCTCTTATTATTTTTTTACACAAGGGTGGATAAAGGGTTGAAAAAATAAAATAATTTCTGATTAACTAAAAAAATCAAATATTTTTTAATAATTAAAATCAGAGAACTTATTTAAATTAAATTAAAAAAAAAAAAAAAAACCTTTTCGGCTACATAGGCCATTTAGGGGTTATTTCTTTATTTAAATATTTTTTAAATACAAGTACCGATGGCAACCGGGGGGCGTTCCACACGCTGATTGCTCGGGGTCGAGAGCTTACATAATATGCTTTTTAAATGGGGGAGGGTAGATCGAACTCATTTTTCAAGACTCACCCCCCTCCCTTCCCTACTAAAATATTTCACAATATATATATATTTTATTCTTAAAAAAAGTGTTTTTAATATTTCCTTCTTTACACCGGCCCCGAGAAGTTATTTTACAAATTTCGAAGAGGGCCTCGCGCCTTGCCCACCACCCCCTCCTTCTCTTATATACTAAAATAAAAAAAATTTCGATGTGACGGCTCAACTTTCCTTGAAAGAAGGGGACAAGAAGCTCTAACTTCACAACCCCTTACCTTCAAATCATATCGGACTATTCTTAAATTTTAATAAAAAAATTGTGATTTCTGTTTGAATGATAGGGTCTTGGTGATGACTTAATTTTTGGAATTTTCGAAATCATCAAAGAGAATTAAAAATAATTTAGCAAACGTGATGAAGATAGGGGCAGCCTGGTGGATATTATTGAAAAGGGTGAATAATAATTTGCCTGAATACTAGCTCTGGATTTATTTATTCACCCTTTTCAATAATTTAGCAAATTTTTGTATGTTTAATTGTTGGTAGGCCAAACGTCCCATGACCAGTGGGAATCGAACCCAGAATCTCTATTCTATTTTGTTATATGATTATTTTATTTATTTTTTGGAATTGACGAGGGTCCGCTAGCAAAGGAAAGCACACAGATTTGCTGGAGATCCTGGATTCATTTCCCAGGGGTCTTAGGACGTTTAGTCACACCAGCAATAAATATATTCTCAAAAAATTGTACCTATGACTAGTCTAACCCCCGTTCTTTGAATATTGCTATCTTTTTATTGACTTTTATATCACATCTCAGGGATTTCTCGACAGAAAAAAACTTACTCTGATGGGTTACTTCTTTTATTTATTTTATTTATGATTTTAAGTTTAAAAAAAAATGCCTAAAGACGTTTGAAAACTGTTCTAATAAAAATAAATTATTTTTTCTATAACTGATCATTATAATTTCTTCTTTTAACACACTTCTTAATAAATCAGTTATTTCTTATATAGCCATATATATTATTAAAGTAATATCCCTTAAACAATTTCAAACAAAAGTTGTTTACAATGAAGAATATAACCAGGGCTGGATCGGGGGGGGGGGGGGGCAGTGGGTGCGTGTGCCCCGGGCGGCAGATATCAGGGGGCGGCAATTAAAGAAATATTTACTAAAAAAAAGGTAAAATGATATGAATTTTGTATAGAAAATTTTAAGGAGGGAGCGGCAAATTAAATTTTGCCCCCCTTAAAAAATCTAGTTCCGGCCCTGAATATAACAATTTTATATACCCGTATGCATACTATTTCTTCAGTTAATTATTATGTAGAGATTTTTTTTAACTTTAATTCAAGTATCATTTGGCTCACTCAGTCAAATTTTCCCTTGGTGAGGGCCGCCGATAGAGGGAAACAGCGGGGCTCTTGGAGTTTCAACTCTCTAATAATAGTTAATAATTAAAATTATTTTCACGGATTGTTTATTCTCAACAAGTAAACCCCTAAGCTGTGGTACGGGCCAAGCTGGAGGACTTAGTGCTAAGTGCTCTTTACCCAAAATTAACCAATTAACAAGCCGATTACTGTACCTAGACTAATCAAAAAATTTGTAATTAAAAATCAATAAAATTTTCCTGTCTTTTCATTCAATACCAGCAGGGCATTTAAGGATATTTTTAAAAAAAAAAATTATTAAACAAAAAATTAAATATTTTAAAAAATTTTTTATCCCCCCCCCAAAAATTTTCCCTACCACACCCTAAAATCTCTCTTTTAAATTGCTCTTGATATATATGTGATTCAGAAAAACAATTTTATATTTAGCATAAGGCAATTTAGAGCCCGGGTTCCATCAAAGCAAAATTTCATTAAAATAATTTCCATTGAGGATGAAAACAAAAACTCCTCCGAGGGTCCGGGCCACGGGGATGTATTCCCCGCTCGGCGCTCCTCTTTTCCCTCTGTCCTGGGTCCTGGTTAAACTATACAAGTACTTGGTTGCGATATATTTATTATTTTTTTCTCAAAATTTGTTGTATGTTATTAGCCTTGATGCATTCTCAAATCATTTTATTTTAGCAAAAATTCCTATTTTTTGATATCTCACATTATTACACTTACACGAGAAATACTGTATGATTTATTTGTCCATCTACGTATATTCTTTTAAATTCATTTAAATAAATTTATCGCATAATACTGGAACCCACTCCCGATTCTTCTGAAAACTGCTCTAAGGATCAGGGGATCCACACAGTGGCGGATCCAGAATTTCTCGGGGGGTGGGGGGTAATCTGGAGTGACTGGTCGCACAGCACACATTTTTTTCTTAATTTCGGTAATTTAAAGGCTCATTCTGTACTTTGTTTGCCAGAATATAAATACAAATCAAATTTTTACATTAAAAATATCCCTTTGTACCCCCTTCCCCCTTGTATCCGCCCTTGGCTTCACATCAATTATTAATAATTCCGATCTAACTTTTACTAGAATAAAATCAATCAGTTAAAATTATGGCTAGCATTTTTATCATTATTAGATTACTTATTATAAATGATGAAATTTCATTATGCGAAATTGGAATATTTTCTTTAAAAAAAAATTTAAAATTTTGTTAAACATTAGATATTTTATCTCTATTTCTCCTCTCCTTTTGATAATGCCTTAACCACCCTTGTCAGTCTCCACTTGATTGGATAAAAGTAAGAATAGATAGAATATCCTATTTAATCTTGTGTATAGACTATATGAAAGGAACATGAAATTTTTTTTTTTTTTTTTGGAATATATCACATAAGCTTAATTATTTTTCAAGAAGTCTATTTTGAGTCCAAGTGACGCAATCAGGATTTCCCCCTGGATAGGGAGGCATAAATTTTTTAAAGGAATTATTCTATTTGACATTAAGGATCCTTGAAGCTTATTAAGGTGTTTTTGTTAATAATATTTAAAACAAATGCACCCCTCCTCTAGAGGCTATTTTTCCCATTTCTGAGGGGAAGGGGTGTTTATCCCTCTCTCCCTCTGATTAAAATTTGGTATCCAAATGATTTAAATAAATTCATCGAACTGTCTGGGCTTCGAACCCACTTCCCTAGACTTTAGATTTCAATATTGGCATTTGTTAATCCTCTCGACCACGGGATGGGCGGTTAGCATAAAAATTAATCACTGGTAAAATTTATAAATACAAACAAATAGTAAAATCTGATCATTAATACGCGAGCTTCTTGGTTCATCGTACTGTGTGTTGGATCCAACTTGTTTGTCAGGCGATTCCACTTCAATTAGTTGCTGACTAGGTGGTTCTTTAACAATGGTTTGATCTGTTTCTGTTGCTTCACTTTATCTGCTTCTCCAAAAATGATTTTTCCTTCATTTTCCTCTCTCTTCTTTGGTTTCCCAGTCTTGGGAATAGGGACGCAATACTTTGTGCTGTTATTTCTCGAAATAAAATCCCAAGGATCCTGCTTAATGCCAAAGATGAGAGTCCTTCCTCCCTGGTTGCATCACTGATATTTTTATCATAAATTAGCTTATCTGATCATTTTTTTAAAAAAAGAATGCTGAAAATTATTTTAAATTGCTTAGTTTCCAACAAAACCGCAAAAAGCTTACACCCAACTGAATTCGATCTCGATAATTCCTCCCTCCTTCGATAATTATGAGCATTTCATTAAATATTGATCTCTGATTTTGTTTAGTGTTTCGAAAATAACTGTAAAAAATTTTCTTTGTAAAGATTTTGCTTCAAATGAGGTTCTTAATTAAAATTCAGGCGAGAATAATTATTAAAATCAAAGATTTTCTAGCAAACATTTTTTCCAAGTTATTTTGGACTAAAAATCAATATGGCAACAATATAATTATGACCAATTCATTCAATTTGGACAAATAGACATATAAAATTGATTTTCGAAATATTGGTAAAAAATTTAACTTCACTTTTTCGGGAATTATTTATCTGAATAAAGATAAAAAATAATTTAAAACTAAATTTAAATTGAATAATAAATAAAAATTTTGATTTTAACCAATTGAAGGGACTTAACAGTAAATGGCACTCAGAGTTCGCAGAAATTTAAAAAATTGAAATATTTAATTAATTTCCCTAAACAACCATCGATTTAAAATTAGACCCCGTGAATTCAATTCTTTAAGTACGCCCCTATGAGAGCTTTGTCCTTCTCGTCCTTGGTTGTTAGGTAGCCACTGTTAACATACCCCTACAATGAGACTTTTTCTAATATTTTTTTTCTTTTATTCCAGAAAAACTTGCCGCGCCTCCTCCTGTGAATGAAGCCCAGTCTCCAAACGGAAACAACAACAACAACAGCTCCAGCAACAACAACAACAACAACAACAATTTCTTGAAGTTCCCGATCAAAATTGAGTGCGACTCTGAAACTACAGGTAAGCCTACATAAATATTAAAATATAAATTTGATAATCCCTATTTATTTCAAATGCTTTGTAGGTTTGTAGTCAAATCAAATGAAATAAATTTTTCTCGCCTGGGCCGGGAAGCGAACCGTAGGTTTAAAGATAAAAATTTTAAACCTTTCTGTCGTCCCCATTGCGTGCATGGTTGAGTAGTTTGAGTTTTATGGCGATAGATAAGTCCGTGATTGGAATTATGAATTTTTTTTCTAGCAAAATTAATGTTAAAATTTTAAAAGGTTTTTTTTTAGCAAAATCATTCTCAACATGTTAGTATTATGTTAACATCTGTAAAAGCGTCTCAGAGATAATCTTTTTTAATTCGATTCTTTCATTAGGGATTTCTTCTTGTTTAAAAGTCACTTAGGACTAAATGAAACGATTAGAATGGAAAGAGACTTTATCCATTCTCTTAAACTAATTTTATAAAAATCCAAATCGTCTTTTTGTGAGAAAACTTTTTTCGTTCGACCTCTTTTTCAGAGAACAATGGCCTTTTTTTTTTCTTATATATTAATATATATAGAAAATATTTTCATTTAAATTCGATGTCGAGATTTTGATGATCTTCGTTTTGAGTCCCCTGAATCCAAATGTTTTCGACATCTTCTGTGTGTGTGTGTGTGTGTGTGTTGTGTGTTTGTGTGTGTGTTGTGACAAAATATCTCAAGAACAAAAGATAGGAAGTTGAAATTTTATATTTGTTAGGCACCCCCATGGGATACACGACTTTTGAACAAAATCACCAAAATACTCCTTTACTGATTCACTTTTTTCATTTTTTCGATTTTCTCAAAATTTGCTCCAACGATTTTTTAAAATTCAAAAATCAATTATTTTTTAGATTCTCTATAAATGTATATTCTCATTTTGTGATTGAAATCTTCTGAGACCACTTTACTCTTGTACTCCATAGAAAGATAGGAGAAATGTTCATGGTATCAAATATAAATATTTTCCCATACTTATAAATTTTACATCTTGAATTCATTACCCTACTGTCGAACTAAATACATTCGACAATCTGGTGACAACAGTACACAACTTTCGATACATAGTTGTTCTCAGTCACACCAATTTTTTTCGTTTAAAACTGTTGACCTAATCAACTGATTAATCCTTTCCCCTTCCCCCTTCCCTTAGCCAATATTGACATTTATTTTTCATACAATAAGTAAACTTACCTTCAAAAGTTGAATTGATCATCTTGTGGATCAATATTTTTAAATATTATTTAAATTTTTTTTTAAAGATCTTTATCGGCGTCTTGGCCATTGTTTTATTTCAAATGATTGGTAGCCAATTCAAATTTTTCTCGCTTGGGACGGGAAGCGAAACCGGGGCCCTAGGCATCAGAAGCTATTGTCTTCTCTCTGAGCCACGGGTCACGGGTACATGTCCCGATTTTGGCGATACTGTCCCGCTTTTTGAGGACTGTCTCGCGTCCCGCTGATTTTTAAAAATGTCCAGCTTTTTCGAAAAGATTGGACGAGACTCCTATACTAAAAAAAAAAGATCAAATGATTTTCTAATGAAGGAAATATTGAAAATTTTACTAAAAATAAAAAAAAATTTCGGTTACGGTTTCATCCCATTTGTCCAGCTTTATCTCAATAAAAATGTGGTCACTTTAGTCACCGGCAATAATCATTTATATTTGACTTATATATCCAAGATATCCTACCAAATTTTTTAAAATTATAAGCCTAAAAAAAAAAAAAAAATTGACATCATTAAGCACACAAATAAAGGTAAAAGGAAAGAATTGCAAGATCTATGAGAAATAATAATGCATAACGCCTACTTTACGGCATCCAGCATTACAACCCAACATTTTGCTAATCGCCCCGTTTAGGCGCTGTTGATTAGAGCTGCCACCTGGCGGAATTAGCTTGTAACTAAAAACACCAAGCTTAACATAAAAGCCATTCAAGTACTAAGCAAACAATTTTTTGACTGTTTTAGCTCCCCTCCCCCTTGTCATAAATAATAAACAAATCCTCAACCCCCTCCCCAAACCCTCGGAGTTGGGGTAGGGGTTGGCGTGCTGGCCTCGTATACCAAAATTCGCGGCTTCTGTCCCCAGGCAGTGCGATGATTTTATTTAAGCCATTTGGATACCAAAAAGTGTGTGTTAAAAAAAAAACCCTCCCCATAGGATTCTTAGTTAATACTTGACTGGCCCCGGATCATTGATTAATAAGTCTTCCAGGCCAGAAGGGTATATAGAATATAAGGTTTTTTTTTTTTTTAACACTCACACTTTTTTCTCATTCACACTCACACTCATACACACATTCACACGGGTTTTTTTTTTTTTTTTGGGGGGGCCCCCCACACTGTCTTTTCGGCAACTCAGGCCATATAAGACATTTACGATAACCGTTATTAATTAAAATACATATATTGGGGGTCCAGGCATTTTTATTTAAGCCATTTGGTATCCAATTAGCTTAAATAAAATCATCGGACTGCCTGGGGTCCGAACCCGCGATGTTTGGTATACGAGGTTAGCACGCTAACCACTACACCAAACCCCGAGGGCTAATATAAGGGTTAAACTCACTCTCCTCCTAAATAAATAAATAAAAATATAATGAGGAAAGAGATTAATTTCTAAACTCTGTTAGAGATTATATTCTTCAATTTTAACTATGAACCGAAGGCTCTAGTCGAAACATTATGTATAGCCTATTTGAAAATTTTGAATTTTGAAAAGTTACACTAGGCTACAAGTTTCAAGGATTTATTAAAAATTAACATTTTTTTCCCTTAATGCGCATTTCGACATATGCCATGATCAGACTAGTTCTGATGATTTCACATGAGTGTCGAAATGAGTATTAAGTGTTAAAAAATAATAATTTTTAATAAATCTTTGGAACTTATAATTTTGTGTTTTTAATTTTTCTATTTTCATAAATTTTATATTCTTTATAATTTATTCATTCTGGAAGGAAGTCATAGGTTATTTAACATATTTTTCTGGATTTATTTTAAAAGCTTAATAATTATTAGCATCTTAAGAAAAAAATTTTGTCCACTCAACCCTGAAATATTTTATTGAAATCCTCTTGGTCCCATTAGAAATCTCATTTGAAATAAATTAATATTTCCTGAGTAGTTCAGTATTTGTTAGCAGATGGCGTTAGTAGTATCAAACAAGAAATTTGTTTTGAAAATACAAATTACCAAATTGTTATTATAATACATTTATTTCAAGAATTCGAGCGATTAAACAAACCCAGCGCTGTTTATATGATCAATGTCTTTTTTTTTGAGGAAATGAAAAAGGCGGAATTCGCGAGGACGATGCGCTCTCCTTGCTAAGCACTTTTGCTCTTTTGCCCTTCACAAGGAAGTGAAAAAGCAGCAGCAGGGGGGATTTCAGGGGACGGGAGGGATTCTGCAAGGTCGCAATTTTTAGCACCAGTCGAGCCGGCAAAAAAAAAATTGCAGACGTCTGCGTTCTTTTATTTTTGCTATCTTGTTCAAAGTAGGAAGAGATCTGAGAGCTTGCGATTTAAAGTCTCTTTGCGGTCATTGCAAATCTTTCTTTCTCCTCTTTATTTGCATTAATAATTGTTTAATATAGTGATTTCAACATTTGAACAATGTTTGGCTAATTTTCTGCCAATTTTGTTTTCCTCTTAAAAAAAAATCGTTTAAAAGATTTTTTCGCTGCCAAAACTTAATTGTAAAATTGTTTTTAAGTCTATATATCCAAATTTTTTTAATAATGTATAAAGTTTACACATTAATTGAATATTTGATTATTAATAATATCCCCGAAATCCATACGGTATATAATAATACACTCAAGGGCTCACTTCTAGTGAATACGTGGATGGTGACCACGAGTTACCCGAGCTAAGCCAGGCATTTCTTCCTTTCCTTTATGTCAGCCTTTTTTCTCCATTTTCATATCAATTATCAGACCGTGAGACAGGTCGGCTTGCTTTTCTCTCGGTCTCATTTTTTTATAAATTAATATTGCCGACCCCACATAAGGATAAGGCCAAGAAGACATGATATCAATAATAAAATTTTTATTTCTCTATGATTTCTCTGACTCAGAGTTAGAACATTAGCTTCTAGTGCTAAAAGTTCGAGATTTCGCATCTCAGTGCAGGCGATAAAATTTATTTCAATTGAATTGGATACCATTTAATTGAAATAAATAAGATCGGGGTTTAAATGACCAAGAATACCGAAAAAGACCATAAACAAATCTAAAAAAAAAGTTTTTTTTTCTTCGATTCAATTCTCACCTCCTCTTGTTTTTCTTGTCTCCTTTTTGATTGGAAGTATAAATAAAAATAAAAATCATTCGACTTTATTTTTATTTTCTAAATTTACAAACGTGAAATAAGAAAAAAAGGGAGAGTTTTCTTGAAGAGACTTATTTGGGAAATTGTCCATTTTTGTGGTAAGGTCTCCATGTGAAAGAAATTTTACCATATCGTTTCTATGAATTACCTCTTCAAAAACTCTTAAAAAGACCTAGCTGCCATTAGCATAGGGACATCTAATTATTTTTTATGTATCTTGTATTTTTTAAATGTCTGGTGAAAAATTGTAAACCCGACTAGTTTGACGTTTAAAAAGAATAAACCCCGGGGGAATCACATGCCAAATTTTATATCAATTCTAGATCTCGCATTTTCACATTAAAAAAATAAAATTGATTTGATTGAATATTTTCCTTCCCCCTCCTCATCATCCCACACTTTCCTGGCCTAGGTACTGCTTGTTTTTTTTATATAAAAAATATCCTTGTTTTGCCAATGTTTAAAAATGTCTTAACTTAAAAATCCATTTGTTTATGCAACCAATCTTGAATTAATTTTAAAAAAATTCAAGAACCTAATGATATAACATAAATATGATTATTTTTCTCTTTTGGCAGATACTCTCGAAGCAAAAAAAAAAAAAAAAAAATACAGAGACCGTTCCCCTTTCCCCCTCTTGTTCTTATGCAAGCGGCTTATTTTCAATTTGCTCGCTTTCGTTATATATCAAGCAAATCATTATCTCTTATGTTTATTCTCATTCTTCAAACCTCCCGAAGACTTGATATTTCAAATGAGCTTGTTTTTATTTTATCGTCATAAATTTGATATTTTATCTGAATCATTTGCATAGAGTTGAGAGATTTGAATAAATGTTCTATTGGGATTCTTCATCTTCTTCTTTTTCCTTCTTCTTCATTTCGCCCCTCTGGGCGAAAGGTCATGAGAAAAATTCTTCGCTTGTTCTTTAAAAGTTGAAATTAATTTATCTTATATTCAAAATATTAATTCTTGATCTATTTTAATTTATTATTAATTATAGGCCTACATAATGCACAAAACTCTTCTTACCGAATTTCTCTTAATTTTTGTCCCCTGATTTTATAGCAAAGAAAATTTTTCTGCTTTTCAAAATCTGTTAAAAAAAAATAAATAAAATAATTCGCCCCTCCGCCAAAACTGTCAACCGAATCCGCCCTTGAATTTGACGGGCTTTTTTTTATCACTATTTCCTATTTAATTTTCCTTATAAATTTAATTTGACATTTTTTTAAATTGACATTTTAGTTGTCTGTCCCGTCTTATCATTGGTATAAAAATAAGTGTGAAAATTGATAAAGGCAAGAAAAATTTCTTTTTTGAAAATTGTATTCTTGCAAAGGATATTGTTTTTTTTTTTTTATTATTTTTACATCTTCTAATTTTGCCATCTACGATCTGATTATGACTATATCAAATAGCGATAATTTTTAAATCTCAAAAAACAACACGCCTGTTGCTAGGCTTCTCGTTTTACTTTAATCTGTTGCTTTAACTTTATTTGATTAAAAACTCAAAATAAATCAGAAAGTGAAAATGTTTGGCAATGTCCGGGTATAATCGATAGTGGTATTTAGGAGTATCCATCCGGATGGCGATCAGATAATGGCTAAGAATGAAGATGAGGTGGTCCAGGTGCACTCCCACAGAAAACCCTCCCACCCAGCTTGGGCTATATTTACCCGGGCTGGCCTATTACAATATTAGTCGTGGCGGCTGTCCTTGGGCCCGTTGCCAGGCAACCGGGTTCGACGCCCAGCACGCCTGTCCCGTTCCAAAGCAACCCATCCCAAGGCTAAGTGTAAGCTCTTTACCACTTGCAAAATAGCAACTGTTGAGTGGCGCTACTTTGCGGCCAAACGCCGCATCACTACTCCAATTAACAGTGCTTAGCTAGGTTCTCGGAATCCTCAAGAAGGTTCAAATAAGGCTTCTTATTCAATTCAAAATTGCAAAATTTAAAACCAAAAAGAAAGTCCATCTCCAAAATATTACGTCGCTCATCGTCAAATTTATGATTTTGCCAAATTTTGTTGAGATTAAAAGTTTAGCTCTTTTTTAACTAGGGTTTTCCACCCTCCGTAGGTCGGACAGGTAAATTGAATGTCATCGTAAAAAAATCGAAATTTTTCTGAAGCTGCCAAAATGCGTTTTGAGGTCCCCTGAATTCATTTAAGTAGTTTTTGGAATGATGTCTGTGTGTGTATGTCTGTGGTAATTTTTTTCGTCAACGAAATCTCAAAAACTATTCATTCAATTGTTTTGAAATTTTGCACCCATAAACTAGGGGTAGAGGCCAAGAACTGAAAAGCTTTTGGTAAACATCGGACCATTAGGGGGGCTCTAGGGGGGGGGGATTTTTTTCTCACATAACCTATAATTTTTTTTATATATTCAGAAACTAGACTTCCTTCCGAGTAAAATGATATATAATATGAATAACATCGAACCATCAGGGGGGGGGCTCTAGGGGAGTAAAATATTTTTTTTCTTGAATAGTGGGTGGGCAAAGTTGTGCGCTCGGCTTAGTCCGACCCTTTATTTAATAGGGTTTTTTACGCTTCTGTCATATGATTGAATTCATGTCAAAAATTCGATGTCAAGATATTGACCAGTCACACCAGTTGTTTTAAAATTATCATAGAAATATCTATGTTGTAGAGTATAAAGACCTAAGATTTCATTAATGTCTGGATATTCTACACCCTAAGGGCCCTAATTCTACACCCTAAGGGCCGGTTTTTTCATGTTTGGGTAGAAAGAAAATCTATGGATAGTGTGCAATGCAGAAACCCTCTTCCAGGCAATAAACTCTCTTCAGTATTAAGGGTTTTTTGAAGTTTGCTACTAAATAAAGACATCTGCCTAGTTACGGCCCTGTATATATACCTCAAAAGGCTCTAAATTCAGGTAGAACTTGAGGGGGTTGTCCAATATCTTTTCTCTTGATGGTACATATACTCAAAGGCTGGGTTATGCAAAATGAAAGCAAATGGATACCAGTGGACCTAACCTTTTGCATATTGTAAAATATATCACATCTCATCAGTTTATTGTTAAAAGAAATTAAATCAAAATCAAAATAAAAAATATATCTACCTCTTTTTTAAATAAAATGATGAGATGTCGTACATTTTACTAAAATAATAAAAATGAAGAGGGTTTCTGCACAAAAAAAAGCACTTTAACAAAGACTTCACTAACTACCCAAACATGAAAAAACCGGCCCTAAGGGAGTTTGCTTTTTTTGTTGGTAGGCCAAGCGCTCCATGGCTCCCGGGAAATCGAACCCCGGTGTGTGCTGTGCGACCAGTCACACCAGATTACCAAAAATAAGACATCAATATTTTAAATTTTTTATATTATTTCTTAAATAATGCCTTTTAAGTGCCTTTTTTATACAATAAATACAATAAATGCCTTTTTAAGTGCCTATTTTAATAATTTTTAGTGCTTAGTTGCCTGCCTATTTTAAAGATTCTTAGTGCCTATAAATCCGAGCCCTAATTATTACTCAAAAATTAAGCTCTATTTGAATTTTTCTTTTTATTATTTTCATTATATCAAGTGCATGAATTAGTTCTTTTTTTGTTTGCTGAAAACTAGCTATTCCTTTCCTTTAAAAACTTTTCTTTTTCCTTTATTCACTATTAAAATTAAAAAGATTATTATGTTTTTTATTAATAATATAATCTTTTTCAATTTCACTTTCAGACATGGGCGTAGCCAGGGGGAGGCAGGGGGGCCGTTGCCCCCCCTGGCTTGTCCTAAAAATTAAAAAAAAAAAAAACAATATATATTTTTCCTATTGGGAATTTTTTTAACCCCCCAATCCACTATATTAATTTAATTTTTTTGTTTAAATAAATAATTGTATATATTAATTGCAAACCCCCCTCTCGGCCTAATGAGGGGTTGGCCCCTCCCTAACAAGATGTCTGGCTACGCCCATGCTTTCAGAAGAGTGAAATATATTACAAAAAAGATCTTATCGGTGTTGTTATAAAAGAAAATCACCTTCTTTTAAAGAATTTAAAAGAGGAAATTTCAAAAATTTTACTTCCTGGTTAAGGATTAAAGAAAAAAAAATTAATTACAAGTGGACGTCCGGGTTTGGAGTAGATGTTGAAGAGGTGGGGGGGGGGGGTGATGAAGATGTGTAATGCTTAGGACACATGTAGAATAAATTATTAAGTCCATAAGCTGCTTATCTAATGAAAGCCTTAAAATTATCAAGTGGACGCCTGACTTGTTTGCTTAAATAAATAGTTTATTATACAAAAGAGAAGAGCATTTTCAACCTGCTTTGAAATATTATTCATTTCAAATGAATTTATTGCCTTTTTTTCTCCAAGGTGAGAGAAAATATTTTAATAATCCTCAACTTAAAAAAAAAAAATTGCAGAAAACCGTAGGAATAAATAAAAGATCATTTTGGAATATAAATTTTATTGAGTCACATCTTTATTTCTTACTCTCCTAGAACACCAGCTTGGCTAGAAACAAGGGCGGATCCAGAGGTGTTTCTCGGGGGGGGGGGGGGGTAATCTGGTATGACTGGCCGCACCTCACACAATTTTTTCTTAATTTCGGTAATTTAAAGGCACATTCTGTACTTGTTTGCCAGAATATAAATTCAAATCAAATTTTTAAGTATTAATTATTAAAATTTTACATTAAAAATAAATTTTTTTTTCGAAAAAAGGATTTTTTTTCAAATCTCGGAGGGAGTAATTATCCCTCCCTGTATCCGCCCTTGGCTAGAAATTAGTAATTTTTTTCGATCCCCTTACTTTCATTTTCCATATTATAAAAAATGTGGTGTGACATCACACCAGATTTTTGTGTTGACATTGGCTAAATTTAGTTTCTGCCAGCACGGTACATTTGAATTGAAGATTTAAAATTTATAAACAAGGAAAAATATTTATAGTAGAAGAATTTTTTTATAAAATTCTAAAAAATAGAAGAATATACATTTTAAAGAACATCTAAAAAAATAATTGATTTTGCTCAAAGGCCCACATCTTTTGGGTACGTGGATGGCGACCACGAACTGCCCGAGCTGGGACAGGCAGTCCTTCAGTTCTTTAAATGTCTGTCTCTTCCTTTATTTTTCAACAGGCGTCAGACCGTGCAACGGGCCGGCCTGTCCTATTTCTTCCGGTCGTAAAAACGAATGTTAGGGTTGGAGAAAAGAGTGAGGTCCGCCGACCCCGCATCGCGGGACAAGGCGAGTAGAGAAGAAGAATCAAATCGTTGGAGCGAATTTTGAGAAAATCGAAAAAAAAACTTTAAAAATGCATCAGTAAAGTACTAGTACTTTTTGGCCGATTTTGTTTAAAAGCTTATTAACAACGATAAGTGCTAGGATGTTGAAATTTTATATTTGAGTTAAGAACCTCAAAACGTGTATATCCATCAAAATCTCGACGAATTTTTGACATGGATCCAATACTTTCTCTCTATTTATATCTACTTATTATTATTACTTTTTAAACTCATAAGCCTACATATCAGTCCCACTTAAAGAAATTTGGTGTGGTTGATCGCACAGCACACAACATTTTCGTACATAGTCGCCATAATGTCTGAACTCCTCGCGTGTGGAGCCTTGAACTTAGGCAACCAAAAATGCCTGTTGTTTTCTTAAAAGTAGCTTTTCCCCTCTAATGTCCCATAAATTAAATATATGTTGACACAAAAAATCTGGTGTGACAAGCACGAAATACATCTTGCGATTACCACCAAATTTTTAATGCGCATCATGACCATGTTCTTATTTAAAATAACCTTATTGTTTTGGTTTAAAAAGAAATGACTTTATTTATTTATTAGGAAAAAAAGTCTTGTTATTTGACAACATTCGAACAATAACATTTTTTAAATTTAGCTAGACGATAACCACTCGCAAAAGATGCAGACGATAATTTCTTTTGTTTTAAAGTGAAATTAATTATTTAACAAAACTAAAGTTAAAACTAAAATAGTAGTGATTAAGCTTATGTCATTTTGGCAAATGGAATTATCTTTTTTTTTAAGTGGGGTTGGGGTAAACAAAACATTTCCCTTTTCAACTTTGAATTGAAACCTTAGCTGAATCACAATCAAGAGTTTTCGCATTAAATAACATTAAAGATGTGAATAACCAAATGATATTTTCTGATATCAAAATACTTACTTGTTAGTCAGAGTTTTTAAGCTCAATTTATATACAGTATATACCAGTGTTTCCCAAACTTTTTTGGCGGCATCGCGGTACGAGATTTTAAAATTTTTCGAGACCCACCTTATGAAAAAAAAAAAAACATTTATTTACAAAACAAATTTTTTAAAATAAAAAGCAAATTAGGCTGAACGCACGCCAATTAAGCAAAAACGTTTTCGGACAAAAAGTTTTTGACTAATCGTGCCTAAAAACTGTTTTTTCAATGCTTTTCTATGGATCAACGCACACCGAGGAGGCAAAACATTTGAGCATGATTCGACATCATTGAACAAAATGTTTTGTCATTGAGCGGTTTTGCTCGATAGGTGCGCGCTGGCATTGAGCGCAAAACGTTTTGCTCTTGGACAAAACGTTTTGTTCGAAAACGTTTTTGCTCAAATGGCCTTACTTGTTTGTTTAAAGTTATATGAAAGAATACAAATATACCCTTTGCCACTATTCCTAGTGTGTAAACATATTTTTTTTTGTATTTTTACAATATTTTTTTTCGCGATTCGATAAAATTTTTTTACGACTCGGTGCCGGGAAACGCTGGTATATACCATTTTAAACTACGTCACCCTACCCTTTTCACAATTCATTTTACTAGACTTATATAAACGGGTTTTTAATTTTTTAATTTGTCATCTTCTGCATCTGCATTTAGATTCTGTCCCCATTTTTCAATTGGTATCCAAAATACTTTTCATAACTTTGAACGGAAAGCGAACCCCTGACCTGATAGCACATGAGGCATAGCCATAAAAACTTTAATAAATGAAACTATCGCATATTTTTTAATATTATTATTATAAAAATCTGGTGTGACTGGCGCACAGCACACAACTTTCTCTTACCCTTCGGTAAGAGAAAGTTGCGCACTGTGCTGGTCACACCAGATTTTTTGTGTCGAGATATATTTAGTTTCCCATAGCACCTTAGTTTCAAACTTGCATTTTAAATGTTGACTGCTTGAAATAAACTATGGTTATTTTTCAAAATTTTAATCTCATATTTGGACATTTTATACACAATATAGAATCGTAAATAAATACAAAATTTCATAAGAATTGGAAAAAAAAATTTTAAATGCGTAAAAAGTTCCAAAGGGGACCCCTTTTGAATCGAAATTAACATACAAATCCCTATAGGAAATTAACATTGTTTCTATGCGAAGATAAGGTGGAAAGGGAATTTAAAAAGAGTAGAGACAGGCGATAATGTTTGCAAGTGAGAGAGAGACATATATGTTTTCTTTGAAACAATTAAAGACACAAATAAATTTAAAAAAAATGGGAATTTAAATAATAATTGATTTTTAATCTAATAAAAAGAAAAAGATTTAAATTCCGTTACCATGGCAACCATTTCTATCTTTCCTATGAAGAACAAGAGTAAAGTGGTCTTCAGAAGATTTCAACGGCAAAATGAGAATATACATTTTAAAGAGCATCTAAAAAATAATTGATTTTTGAATTTAAAAAAAAATCCTTGGAGGGAATTTTGAGAAAATCGAAAAAAACTGAAAAAGTACATCAGTAAAGTACTAGTACTTTTTGGCCGATTTTGTTCAAAAGCTTATTTTGAGATTCTTCAAAGGTATTTAAGTTAAATATAAAATTTCAACCCGGTAGCTCAACTCCTTCATGCTAAAAAAATGGTTCCACACATACAGACACACAGACACACACACACACATACATACACACAGACCAATTTGCGGGACCCACTTTTTTGGACTCAGGGGACCTCAAAACATGTATATCCATCAAAATCTCGACATCGAATTTTTGACATGATCGCAATACTTTCTCTCCTATATATTTCATATATAGGGTACGAGAAAGTAATAATACTTATTCTTTAAACATTAATTAAAAAATAAACATTTCTATAAATTTCTATCAGTAGTTAAAAGATTATCAAAAAGTATTCGAATGCCAAAAAATTATTTAAAACAAATATTCTAGAAAGTAGCAAAGGCCTCTGATAACTCTCTCTTTTGGAAGAGCGAGAGAGAGAGAGAGAGAGAGAGAGAGAGATAAATAAATTTCGGCATCTGGAATGGCAAGCAACCTGTCCCTCGCCAAATTTGTTCCTAAGGCTATAGTTCAACGCTCCATCGACCTCTTCAGGGCCGTCGATAGGCGGGGGGAGGAATGGGGGAGGGGGGTTCTATAGGTAGGTGGTCGTTATCAGGCCATTTATCAGCCGGTGCACACGTATTTCTTTATTGACTATTACAATCACTTCCTAGGGCATTTATTATGGAAAAAAAATAGGCTAAGACGAAATATGTCTTTTTTTTAATAGTAACCAATTGGATAAAGAATAATTTATGCATACAAAACAGGAAAAATAACTCTTTAACTTTTCAAATAGTATCTGATCTTGTTAACATTTTAACTATACAATAATATATATTTTTACTTTTTTTTATTAAAAACTTTTCTAAGATCGCAGTTTTAACTGGCCAAATGGAGATTTTGACATTGTCGGACATCCGGGGCCAATTTATTAAAAAAAAAAAAAAAAAAAACTTGATATATTTATTCTTAACAAGCCAGTATTTACTAAAGATCTTTTTATTTATCCCTCGATTTTAAAGACTGAGCATATTTTTCTATTAATCAACTTATTATTTTGCATGAAATTACTTGTCTTGTTCTTCTTCTTCTTCTTCTGTTCTCGCCATTATTAATTCCCGCGGTGCGGGGTCGGTGGACTTGTCTTAGAGAGTAGGCTATGTTAAAGCATCTTCTTGGGATTTCTATTAAAAAATATAAATTGATTTATGTCTATCAAAATTCAGAAATGATTTAATCATTAAAAAATAAACTAATTAATGGAAAAAAAAATTAATTAATTAGTTAAATTTTTGTTTAGATTCAGTAAATTTTCTGGGATCCAGCCCATATCTCTTCGATTTTTGGAGGCCCTCGGGGCTTGGCGTAGAGGTTAGCGTGCTAACCTCATATACCAAACGTCGCGGGTTCGGACCCCAGGCAGTCCGATGATTTTATTTAAGCCATTTGGATACCAAATGGCTTAAATAAGAATGCCTGGACCCCATATATGTATATTTATCAATAACGGATATCGTAAAAAGTCTTATATGGCCTGAGTTGCGGAAAAGACTGTGTGAATGTGTGTGTGAGTGTGAGTGTGAATGAGAAAAAAGTGTGAGTGTTTAAAAAAAAAAAAAGATTTTTGGAGGCCATTATTGTTTTATTGTACAATTTATATAGTCTAGAAAAATGAGAGGCTCAGTTAGAGTTTTTGACTATCTATTGATATATACAGGCCTATGTTAATAATATTAATAATTAATATCGGCCTATTTATAGTGAGAAAGTATTGGATTCAAATTCGATGTCGAGATTTTGATGAATATACACGTTTTGAGGTCCCCTGAATCCAAAAAAGAGGTTTTCGCGACATGGTCTGTCTGTGTATTTGTGAACAAAATATCTCAAGAACTAAAAGAGCTAGGAAGTTGAAATTTTATATTTAAGATAGGCACTCCCATGGGACGTGACACGAAGCTTTTGAACAAAATCGACCAAAGAGTACTAGTACTTTACTGATGTACTTTTTCAGTTTTTTTCGATTTTCTTTAAATTCGTTCCAACAATTTTTATTAAAATTCAAAAATCAATTATTTTTTAGATGCTCTTTAAAATGTATATTCTGTCCATTCCACTCATCTATATTTAATACTCACAGCCAGTATAATAATTATTTATATCTTGAATTTCCAAATATACCGTACTGTCAGAAACTAAATATGTGTCGACGCAAAAAATCTGGTGTGACAAGCACAGAACACCAAAGGTAAGAGAATGTTGTGTACTGTGCGATCAGTATCACCATATTTTTTCTTTATTTATTTAATTTACACAGCTGACTTTTCGGTTTCGTATTTTAACCATCTTCAGAGCTAGCGAAAAGTCATTATGAAAGTGTCACAGTAGATTTTATACATAGTTGAACTAAATCTTATATAATAAATATATACACAGTATGCGATTACTAAGTACATAAATTATTTAATATTTGTATATATATTTATTATATAAGATTTAGTTCAACTATGTATAATATCCACTGTGACACTTTCATATTGGCTTTTCGCCAGGTCTGAAGATGGTTCAAATACTGAACCGAAACGTCAGCTATGTGAATTAAATAAATAATAAAAAAAGCCCTAGCTGGATCTCTTATTGTTTCTACCCTCTTATGAATAATTTAAAAACTCTTTCTATTTTGAATAGAGTAGTTTAGTCAAATAAAGATATTCAACCCCATTCGCTGTTAAAATCACGATAATTTCAATTTGCACCATGAATATTTATTAAATTTCAGAACAAAAAAAAAATCGATCTTTCTATTTCTGCATTAGAATAAAATTTCAGACTACTCTATGTGATTATTATCTAGTTTCCAATTCAAATGAAATGCTGTTATAATAGATAAAATTTTGATCTATCTCGCATTGAGTGAAGTACCCAACCTCTTTTAATAACAATAAATTTATCAATCATAAATTGTGTAATTCATAACTTGTTTAATTAATATAATTTCAAAACCTCTATGCCTCTTCAATTATCGCAATCGGGGCGGACATTAATATTAATTTGTAATTTGATAATTTATAATAGTTTACTGAAAGGGAATTCGCATTGGTGAACATGACTGTATGCTCTGATTTGATTTACTATTATAATATGATTAATCAGGAGACTTTCCTCATAACTAATTTCAAGATTAGTAATAATTAATGGATTCATGAGTGGATTCAAATTTAAATCAGATAAAATTTCATATAGCTCTGTAATTTTCTTTATTTTTTTTTTTTTTTTACTTTCTCTTACCTCTATAATTATATGTTAATATGTAGAGAAAGTATTGGATTCATATCAAAAATTCGATGTCGAGATTTTGATGGGTATACACGTTTTGAGGTCCCCTGAATCCAAAAAAGTGCTTTTCGCGACATGGTCTGTGTGTGTGTGTGTGTGTGTGTCTGTGTTCAATTTTAAGCATGAAGGAATTGAGTTAGGAGGCTGAAATTTTATATATAAATTAAACACCCCCCGGGGCAGGAAAAATAAGCTTTTAATCAAAATCGGCCAAAGAGTACTAGTACTTTACTGATGTACTTTTTCACTTTTTTCCATATTCTCAAAATTTGCTCCAACGATTTTTTTTTTTTTAATTCAAAAATCAATTATTTTTTAGATGCTCTTTAAAATGTTATTCTCATTTTGCAATTGAAATCTTCTGAAGACCACTTTACTCTTGTACTTCTTAGGAAGGATAGGAGAAATGGTTGCCATGGTAACAAAATATAAACATTTTGCCATACTTATAAATTTTACATCTTGAAAATCGAATATACCGTACTGTCGGAACTAAATACATGTCGACACAAAAAATCTGGTGTGACAAGCACAGTACACAACTTTCGATTACCGAAGGTACATCAGATTTTTTTAATATAATCTTGGCGTTATTTTATTGTTCAAGAAAATATTGAACTATTTCAATAAGTTTTAGAAATAATCTCTCAAGTAGCAATTATACTTTTTATTACAAAAATTAACTCTTTTAATATGATTGTATTTTATTCTTTTGGTATGATGTTGGAACAAATATGATTGTAACAATTTATATGAAATTTAATATTCGAACTTTAACCTGAAGAACCTTTAGTTCTGAATCAACTAAAAGAAATTAGAGATAAAAAAAAAAAACTAAATTAAACTTTCATATCTCTATTATCAAATTGATATTTTTTTTTTTCAAATTTCCCTTTCGGCTGCTGAGGCCTTTTAGGGGTTTAAAGTACAGTATATATATTACATTGTATTATACCGATGGCCATATGGTAACGTTCCACACGCTGCTCACCTATCCGAGGTTCAGCCGTGGGTGTCATCACTTAATCGCAACGATCTTGGGGACTGTTGCTCTAATCCGTCGTCAGGCCCCCTTGGCTTCAAATTAAGATTTCTTTGAATTTCTATTTTGTTTTCAAATTAATTTTTATCTCTAAATTTGTTTAATCAAAACAGACGCTATTTTTCCAAATATCTTGTTATTTAATTTGTTCATCCATTTCCGAGATGGTACCTCTTTTAGTAAGTGCAAGATAAGAAAATTTGAATGATCTTTAAACCTTTTTTTTGTTTGTTGGCTCCTTTGCTTTGGGGTCTTGGGTGTCAACAAGATAACAAAAAAAAGATCATCAGATGTCAAGGTCTATGGGGTGCATTTCCGCCATTCGCGAGACAAAAGACCAAAATGTTAATTGCTATTTACATAAAAATCTCTCCAATTCATGTTAATATACTTATTATTTTTTTAAATTTTGTAAGATTAGATTTGATAATAGAGGTTTTGTTTACCGCCTCCCCTAATATTCTAGTACACCGTAGAAAAACTGTTAAATATATCAAAGTCGACTTTTAACTCACAAACCAAGATTCTCATCAGGACCTATAATTGGACCATGTTATGCATAAAGGAACCAAGCGCCATAAAATTAAAATATTTTCAACGAAATTTAAACTGAAGCGTTCATCACCCTTCACAGTAGGACGACAGAATTTACTTTCAAAATTTTCCATTATACGAATTTTTCTATTAAAAAAAATTAACAAATAATTATGAAATGAATATTAGATTATTTCCTTGTTAGATAATAGAAAAGTTAGATAAGTAAATGGGATGCAATAAATTAGGAATATTATTCTAAAATTTGCATTTAATTTACTTACTATCCCCTATCCATATCTCTTCAATGTCAAAATTTTTTTCCCTAAATTTCTGAAATTTTTATATGGCCCATTTAAGTATTACATAAGCAGCCTATGGGGCGAGAAGTTACTTTTGCTTACAAGGGTGGGGGAATTAATCATTTGCTTATCTAAGCATTTTTAGACAAAAAGTCTGGTGTGACTGGCGCACAGCAAATCGAAAGTTGTGTACTGTGCTTGTCACACCAGATTTTTTGTGTCGACATATATTTAGTTCCCGACAGTACGGAACATTTGAATTCAGATGTAAAATTTACAAGTATGGGAAAATATTTATATTTTGTTACCATGGCAACCATTTCTCCTATCTTTCCTATGAAATACAAGAGTAAAGTGGTCTTCAGAAGATTTCAATCGCAAAATGAGAATATACATTTTAAAGAGCATCTAAAAAATAATTGATTTTTGAATTTTAAAAAAAATCGTTGGAGCAAATTTTGAGAAAATCGAAAAAAACTGAAAAAGTACATCAGTAAAGTACTAGTACTCTTTGGCCGATTTTGATTAAAAGCTTATTTTTCCGGTCCCGGGGGTGTTTAAGTTAAATATAGAATTTCAAACTCGTAGCTCAATTCCTTCATGCTTAAAATTGAACACACACACACACACACACCCACCCACCCACCCACACACACACACACACAGACAGACCATGTCGCGAAAACCACTTTTTTGGATTCAGGGGACCTCAAAACGTGAAGATCCATCAAAATCTCGACATCGAATTTTTGACATGAATCCAATACTTTCTCTCTATATATATATTACATATATACATAGGTAAGAGAAAGTAAAAATCTGGTGTGACTGTCACGCATCACACAACTTTCTCTTACCTTCGGTAATCGCCCTGATTGGGGGCAACGGGAGGGCAAGCGCTAAAACAGCTTACATAACTTGAATGGTATTATTATTCTTCAATTATTTAAGCTGATTACAATTTTTTACTACCCTCGGCTAGAAAGTCAAAAAATTTTCAATATTTTATTTTCGATAAACGAACAGCAATTTTAATTTTAATTATAAGATGCCATTTACAGACACTATAACCACATTTCTCCATTTTAGTTTTTATCCGATAATTAATTATCTACATTTCTTAGGATAACTAAAATAAAAGAAAATTGTTTCAAAGGTTAATTAACTAGAATCTTTCCTATTGAAAAAAAAATTCATAAACAAAGTTTGTTTTGATAAAAAAAAAAAAAAACTTCATTTTCTTCTTTATCTGAATTTCATTTTACATTTAATTAAATTTGCTATTTTAATTAATTTGAGGTATAGTGTCATCGTTTTTTCATTTCTTCCTTGATTAAATTTTCATAGTTGTTTTCTTTGCTGTAGATTTGCCATTTCCTAATTGTAATAATTATTTTTTCGATTCACTATTATAATAATTTTGTGGAAAAACAGAATTGCATTAAAATATTAATTAAATAAAAATTCTTGATTTCTATGATAGATACAATCTTTTGACAAATAAATCTCGCGTTAAGCGAAATCGAGAGGTTTTTTTTTTTTTAAATATTGTAGCATTGATGAGTATACAGTTTAATAATAAAATATTTTTTTTCTTTTGTTCCAGGTATGTGTTCAGCCTCTATCATTTCCTAATCTGTATCTTTCGATTATCTATACAACGGGTTCCATAAGTCAGGAGTCGCAGTGAGTGTTTTTTATCCAGTTTTTTTTTGTAAATGTTTATTTTAAAATAATTTATCATGTTGAATTTTGATACACCAATTAGAATAAGCATTTGTTGAACAGATAAATAGGTTTGTTTTGTATTTAGATTTTGATTCTCGTTAAGTCCATTTGTCAATTATTTCCGATTGCTCTTGGTTAATTTCAAGTTAAATAAAGCATTTGAGGTTACTTATATTCCTAGTAAATTTGATAATTCTGGGCACATAAGTTTTCAGAGTTAGTTCGATAATTGAGCCGTTTATTTTGAAAGTGGCCTAAGTCCATTTATACTTTTTGTTTTTAGTAAAAAAACATTCACACTTTTTTCTCATTCACACTCACACTCACACACACATTCATACAGTCTTTTCGGCAGCTCAGGCCATATAAGACATTTACGATAACCGTTATTTATGAATTTATATATATTAGGGTCCAGGCATTTTTATTTAAGCCATCTGGTAACCAGATGGCTTAAATAAAATCATCGGACTGCCTGGGGTCCGAACCCGCGACGTTTGGTATATGAGGTTAGCACGCTAACCTCTACACCACGCCCCGTGGGCCATTTATACTTGAATTAAGGCATTTATTATTGATAATGTCCGAAGGCAGTGATGAAGGTATTATTAATTAATTAGTATTTAACAAGTTAAATAGTTTTTGGACAATTGCTTTAGTTGAATAATCAGTATTTCCGACGTCTAATTAATAAGACATCAATGAATGTATTGTAAAGATATGTAGCACCTTGGATTGAATATCTCCTTTACTTTTTCTGGAATTTTTAAAAATTTCATCTTACACTCACTCACACCAGGGGCGTATATAGAAATTTTTTTCGGGGGGCCCGAACTCAAAAATTTTTCTGAGGAAAATTTTTTTTTTAAGAAACTATACTTTTTTCACACGAAATTTTTTGAGGAACATTTTTTCTATTGCGGAACCAAAGTTGTCCATCCTGCGGAAAAATTTGTTGCGCTGATGTCTGTATATCCCTATATATGTATATGTGTTTGGGAAATTTCGGGGGGGGCCCGGGCCCCCTCGGCCCCCCCCCCCCTTAAATACGCCCCTGACTCACACCTAAGTTATATCCTTTCAATCACAACAATAATTTTCCTTCTTTTGTTCATATTATGTACCATAATCCGTTTTTACTTTCTCTTACCTCTATATATATGTTAATATATAGAGAAAGAAAGTATTGGATTCATGTCAAAAATTCGATGTCGAGATTTTGATGGATATACACGTTTTGAGGTCTCCTGAATCCAAAAAAGTGGTTTTCGCAACATTGTTTCGCAACATTGTCTGTGTGTGTGTTTAATTTAAAGCATGAATGAATTGAGCTAGGAGGTTGAAATTTTATATTTAAGTTAGGCACCTCCCTGAGGCGTGAATATAAGCTTTTAATCCAAATCGACCTAAAAGTACTAGTGCTTTACTGATGTACTTTTTCAGTTTTTTTTTTTTTATTTTCTCAAAATTCGCTCTAACAATTTTGATTAAAATTCAAAAATTAATTATTTTTTACATGCGCTTTAAAATGTATATTCTCATTTTGCTCTCAAAATTGTTTGAAGGCCACTTTACTCCTGTACTTCATAGGAATCATCGGAGAAATGGTTGCTATGGTAACAAAATATAAATATTTTTCCATGTGTATAAATTTGACATCTTGAATTATAACATACTGGTGGAAACAAAATATATCTCGACACTCTGACAAGCACAGTACACAACTTTCTTTTACCAAAGGTAAGAGAAAGTTGTGTGCTGTGCGTCCAGTCACACCAGAATTTTTTATGCATTATCATTTTCATTTATGATCTGCATCTCTAACTAAAACGAATATTGAAAACCAGTTGTGGATTGTGTTTCTTTTATTTTTCCAAGATTTATTTATCGAGCAACAACAAAAGCGGGAGCTGTAAATTACTTTTAGGTATAGCGAAAACATACCGCGTGGATAAGAAAGGAAAGCCCCTCCAATTAGAGTGATTTTTGTATCTCGACTCTCTCAAATGGTATCGTAAATTGTCATATGTCGGGCGTAAAATGCAACGGATGAATGTCACAATGTCACACAGTAGCCAGCTCCCAAGGGATATAAAAATCCTCTCTTTCTTCTACGATGCAGCCGTTAATGGATGAGGAATTGTATGAATCAATGGGAGTATTCAAACAGACCTCGAAAATCATGATAATAAGCTTTTATTTCATTATGCAAATCTTTTTTTATTTGTTGAGTCAATAAGCGATTTTTTTTTACGTTTAACTTTTACGCCGTTTTGATTAATATTTATTATGTTTAAAAAGAAACCAAAGAGCACGTGAAGCGCAACTCTCACAGTGTATTACGCGTTTTTTTTTTGCACCGTAGACCCAAGAACGGATACAGGGGGGGGGGGGTAAAAGGGTAATTACCCCCCGCCCCGAGATTTGAAAAAAAATACTTTTTTTCGCAAAAAAAATTATTTTTAATGTAAAATTGGGCTAAATCCTATATGACGGTAAGTAAATTTTTATTAAAATTAGGAAGTTTTCAGGGAGAATTCACCCTCCCTTCCCTTTATTATTCTAAAAGAGGTGGCGGTAAGCCAATTTGATCGAGATATATGCCAAAATAAGGAAAATTTTGAAGAAATACAAGGACCACATTAACCATTAAAAATATATATTTTTACTTACTTTTTGGGTTTTTTCTTTCTCCATTGTAATTTAGATGACAAAAACCTTGCGTCTGACCTATTCTGATTGAGATAAGTAAAGAAATTTATTAAATAGAGTTGAAAATATAAAAAATAATTTTATCGAAAATTGTTTATTTTTTTAATATTGAACGATAAAGGAGCTAACTTCATGTTGTATTAAAAGTTAAAGTATTCACTGACTTTTTTTTTAGTAAAAAGGCTCGAGTTTGCTACACTTATTAAGAACATCTTTGGGTCCGCGGGCCACCGATGGAGACCCGTGTCTTTTGGTTCTTATATTTAAATTTAAATAAAAAATATCCATCCAGAATATATTAAAGAAGTTGCAGGGATCCCTTGTCCGAGAGCCGCCGGAGGCGCTCGAGACCTTCGGTTAATTAAGGTCGGTTCTGTTTTAGATTTAAAAATATTCATCCAGAATATTTTAAAGAACTTGCAGGGATCCCTTGTCCGAGAGCCGCCGGAGGCGGCTCGAGACCTTCGGTTTTAAGTTCGGTTATTTTATTTTTAGAAAAAAATTCAAAACAACTAGGGAATTCTCGGCTTCGGTTCGGTTCGGTTTGGTTCGGCTCGGCTCAGTTCGGTTCAAAACCATCCAGTTAGAAGCGATTCGGTAGCTTTTAAAAATAAATTTTCGGGCCCGAAGGGTCCGAAAATTTATTTTTAAGGGCTACCGAATAGCTTCTAACTGGATGGTTTCGAACCGAACTGAGACGAGCCGAATCGATCCGAAACCGAACCGAAGTCGACACTAGTGACAAAACAACTTCAGGGGACACGACCTAATTGTTTCGGTCCTTCGGTTGCAGTTCGGTTTCCTTCGATTAAAGAAAATTTAAAAAAACTAGGGAATTCTCGGCCTTAGTGACAAAACAAATAGCATGCCTAAATGAAAAAAAAACGAAAGATTCATGAATGTTGAGCTAATGTCAAAAGTGGTCAAAAGTGTAAACTAGTCAGCCAGTGCGAAGGCTTGCCACTTTATTCTGAAGATTAACCGAAAAAATTATTCTTTGTTTTTTTTTTTCAATTATCATCTGAAGTTAGCCCCTTTATCATTGTTTATTAAAAAAAAAAAAAAAATAAACAATTTTCGATAAAATTATTTTTTATATTTTCAACTCCATTTAATAAATTTCTTTACTTATCTCAATCAGAATAGGTCAGACGCAAGGTTTTTGTCATCTAAATTACAATGGAGAAAGAAAAAACCCAAAAAAGTAAGTAAAAATATATATTTTTAATGGTTAATGTGGTCCTTGTATTTCTTCAAAATTTTCCTTATTTTGGCATATATCTTGATCAAATTGGCTTACCGCCACCTCTTTTAGAATAATAAAGGGAAGGGAGGGTGAATTCTCCCTGAAAACTTCCTAATTTTAATAAAAATTTACTTACCGTCATATAGGATCACGCCTAAAATTGTAAATATTAATACTTAAAAATTTTATTTGTATTCATATTCTTGCAAACAAGTACAGAATGCGCCTTTAAATTACCGAAATTAAGAAAAACTTGTGTGTTGTGCGACCAGTTACACCAGATTTCCCCCCCCCCCCGAGAAACACCTCTGGATCCGCCCTTGCGTAGACCCTACACAATACTACATTTAAAAGAAACAGAAGTGTAATTGGGTATTCAATTAAATTATTAACATTATTACAATTTCAGGGCTTACAAGTCGGTTTAATTTAATTTTCTGTAATTCATTATCACTCCTGAAACTACATATTTAGTTTAAAAGACGGGGACAAAAGATCTAGTATGATAAGCTTACTTGGGTAAGTTGAAATATACTGTGCGGCCACTCACACCAGATTTTTAATAATTATTTTACCAACATTTAAAATAGGTGTTCCTATTTAATATACATTTCATCCAATACTCTACTAAAAAATCCTATAGCCCATCAAAAGAAGAGATATTGATAAGTATAATCCAATTCTATTACGAAAAAATGTATTAATTAGGAATTTCTATAACATTAATGATCCTATAGCCCCTTTGAGGTGTTATAGAAATTCGCATTTATTACATTTTTTTCGTGTTAGATTGAATTATACTTATTAATATTTTTACCTGCCTTGACTTGACTCTCTGGACAAGTTACAACAGGTCGTAGACATGTTTTGGGGCTATAGGGGGATTTAGTAGTGAGTTGGTGGCCGAAGAGAGAGGTCGAACCCACGTTCGATTCTCTCTCATAGGCTTAATACATTTAGTGTTGTGAGTGCCATTGAAGAGTGCAGCTGCGCGTTCCTTGGTCTCTCCGCAAAAAAGGCAATTTCTCTTAAACTACGAGCCCGATTTAGGTAAATTCCTTCCCATTTATATTAATTTTAATTATTTTAATGATTTATTATATAATTTAAGAATATTTTTACTTTTGAATGAGAAATTAGCGATTCTGGGGGGTAATCAAAGCAAGTTTGTTCATTTTAAGTGAGAGAAGGCCGGGGGGCCTGGCAACGGAGTAGAGCAAGAGTCACCACAATCGTTGCTGTTAAGCAATGCCAAGCACGGCGAAATCTGGGATTGGTGACCCCCAGAAATCAGCGTGTAGAACGTCCCCCGGTAGCCATCGGTATTATAAATTAATAATATATATGTTAAATTAAAACCCTAATGGCCTCTGCAGCCGAAAAAGGGGAATTAAAAAAAAAAAAAAAAAAAAGTGAGAGAAGGTTTGATTTTTTACTTTCTCTTACCTATGTATATATGTAATATATATATAGAGAGAAAGTATTGGATTCATGTCAAAAATTCGATGTCGAGATTTTGATGGATCTTCACGTTTTGAGGTCCCCTGAATCCAAAAAAGTGGTTTTCGCGACATGGTCTGTCTGTGTGTGTGTGGGTGGGTGTGTGTGTGTGTGTTCAATTTTAAGCATGAAGGAATTGAGCTATCAGGGTGAAATTTTATATTTAAGTTAAACACCTCCCGGGACCGGAAAAATAAGCTTTTAATCAAAATCGGCCAAAGATTACTAGTACTTTACTGATGTACTTTTTCAGTTTTTTTCGATTTTCTCTAAATTTGCTCCAACGATTTTTTTTAAAATTCAAAAATCAATTCTTTTTTAGATGCTCTTTAAAATGTATATTCTCATTTTGCGATTGAAATCTTCTGAAGACCACTTTACTCTTGTATTTCATAGGGAAGATAGGATAAATGGTTGCCATGGTAACAAAATATAAATATTTTCCCATACTTATAAATTTTACATCTGAATTCATATGTTCCGTACTGTCGGGAACTAAATACATGTCGACACAAAAAATCTGGTGTGACAAGCACAGTACACAACTTTCGATTACCGAAGGTAAGAGAAAGTTGTGTGCTGTGCGCCAGTCACACCAGATTTTTAAAAATTCCAATCCTAAGGGATATTTCTTAACTTATTAATTTATTATGAAAATTCCATTAATACACACTTTACAAAAATAAATTGTATATTATCGATGGCTATCAAGGCATCAAGGATTTAATTCAATATGTTATTCGAAGTTTCGTGTGCTCGAAACTCGCTTCCTCGGTCTGTTTGTCAGAAATGAAAATTCAATTAATCTCCTGTTAAGCTAGAGTTTTGAAAAGAAGATACTATGAAAAATCGGGCATTTCAAAAATAAACAAAAGTGAGGCTTCCGCTGGCTAGACATAGAGCCCGCCGAAGATAGGCGGCGAAGCTAGTTCAAAATTAATTCTTCTTCTTCTTCTATCTTGGCCTTACCCTTATGTGGGGTCGGCAAAATTAACTTATAAAGAAATGAGAGAAAAGCAAGCCGACCCTTCTCACGGTCTTACGCTTGATATGAAAAAGGGTAAAAAAAAGGCCGACATAAATGAAAGGAAGAAATGCCAGCCTTAGCTCGGCTAACTCGTGGTCCCCATCCACGTACTCCCTAGGAGTGAACCTCTGAGTGGTAGTTCAAAATTAATTAATACTAATTTTATATCTGAGCATATTTTTTTCCAAAGAAGGATTAATTCACAGAGAATATAATTTTATTCAGGAATAATAAAATTTCGAGATCATTATATTCTTTTGAATTAGATATTAATATAAATATCTTCGATTAGAATCGGTGTTAGCTATCGTAAATTTTCTATTATTATTTTTTTTTTATTTCATTCACGGTCTTTTCGGCTTCGGAGGCCATTTAGACCCCGTATTCGATTTGTAGCTATTCCAATTGAAATGAATTTTTGTCTCTTGACACGGAATTCGAACACTTGACCTTTGGTATCAGAAGAAATTTATTAAAATTTAAATTTCACTATTTATTGTTTTCATTTGAATTAAAATTTTGCATCTCCTCTAGATTGCCTTATAATAAACTAAACAAAAATTATTTATAATACAATCATGTTGATCTTTTTCGAGTCCGTTAAGGATAAATATTTTGTTTAATAATATTTAAAATAATTAGTAAAATTTCTAAATGAACTCTCTTAAAATAATAGGTAAATTAAAACAAAATTCCTGAATTAATTTCATGATACCATAAATATTTATAATTGTTTGCGTTGAATATACAAATATAATATTACGGTCCTTCCTTCCTACGTTATGAAAAGAAAAAAAAAGCTTTGTCGTTTCTATTATTTGATTGTTTTCTTATCTGACTAATTGCCTTTGGAATTTCTCAGGAAGTCTCGATTCACACTTGATCAATTCACCGTCAAGGTTTTTATAAAAAATAAATCAGAAAAAAAAACATCTAAGTCGGTAAAATAAAATCGTTCAGTTGACCTAAATGCAATCCAATTCGTCTTGGGCTGTTTTTTCGGAATAATTCATTTTCCATCTTTCTAATTTCTTTTTAATTAATCCTCTTTTTTTTTTATTTTATCATATATTCGATATCTGGGTCACTCATTCAATAAACTACATTCTGGGGATGACTTAACTTAAAATGTTTTAGTTGAAATATAAAGTTTAAAATTTAGATGTCTGTTGTGGTGTTGAAAGAAAAAAAATGTCTGTAAGTGAACAAAATATCTCAAGATCGAAAAGAGCTATGAGGTTAGAATTTGATATGTAATTTAGGTATCCCACTGACACGCGAAATAAATAAACTTTTAAATATAATATATTCTATGTTAGCGAGGTGAATAGCTGAATCAATATGTAGTAGAAAAATAAAAGGCCGAGCAGCTAGATTTATTTCTTTAATAGAGAACTCAGAGCGACGATTCGGTCGACTATGCGACCATCTTCATGGCTAGAGTTCAGTCATTAGAAAAACCTCTCAAGTTGTTTGACAGACATTTCATAAATTTCATTACGATCTATCAGATACATCATATTGACATTGACTTTTGGCGCTGAATGCATTGTATCTGATAGATCGTAATGAAATTTATGAAATGTCTGTCAAACAACTTGAGAGGTTTTTCTAATGACTGAACTCTAGCCATGAAGATGGTCGCATAGTCGACCGAAACGTCGCTCTGAGTTCTCTATTAAAGAAATAAATCTAGCTGCTCGGCCTTTTATTTTTCTACTATAATATATTCGATCAAAGATTATTAGATCTCAAAATTGTAACAATAATATAATTATAAATTTTAATAGAAAATTGGACGAGAGAGCCTTCCCAGAAAAAGCAAGTAGGTAGCCTATAATAAAAAATTGTA
The DNA here is from genome assembly GCA_023213315.1 of Euborellia annulipes. Taxonomy (NCBI): domain Eukaryota; kingdom Metazoa; phylum Arthropoda; class Insecta; order Dermaptera; family Anisolabididae; genus Euborellia; species Euborellia annulipes. The sequence goes on along the minus strand of JAKCPI010017628.1, from coordinate 29,449 downwards.
TATTTTGTTGCCGATGTTTCGAGAGCTTGTCACACTCATTCTCAGGGCGCGCAAAATTGCCAGAGATAAGTAGGGCTGGTATGGTAATTTTATGTTTAAATATGAAAATAACATTTAACTAGTGATGTGAAGTGCTGTAGACTTTGAATCGGGTATATGAGACTTTGCAGCCAAAGAATTAAATAAAAAAACTTTTAATTAACCGTCGACGTTTCGGTCGAAAATCACGACCTTCCTCAGGACGATTCTAACAATTAATCGTCCTGAGGAAGGTCGTGATTTGCGACGGAATCGTCGACGGTTAATAATTAAATAAAATAATAAATAAGAAATTATATATAATATTTAAGATATTATATATATATCGCGTAGGTAAGCCGCGAAACGGAGATTTATATAATTAGATATTACTTCATGTATCCGAAAAAGATATAAGGATGTGCCGCCGGGAGTCGAACCACGGATCCACCGGTAAGGGCACACTGAGCTCAAATCGGTGGATCCGTGGTTCGACTCCCGGCGGCACACCCTTATATCTTTTTCGGATACATGAAGTAATATCTAATTATATAAATTAAATAAAAAGTTTTTTATTTAATTCCTTGGCTTCAAAATCTCCTTACCCAATTGAAAATAACATGCAGTACCATTCCACCTGTACTCATCTCTGGCAATTTTGCATGCCCTGAGGATGAGCTCTCTAAACATCAGCAACAAAATATATTTTTTTTATTATAGGCTACCTAGTTGCTTTTCCCGGGAAGGCTTCCGTCCAATCTTCTAATTAAATCTTATTAAATCTTAAGCTCTCCATTTCAAGAAATTATATTAGAGTTTAGGCTTTCACAGTTGTTATCATTATTAAAAGAATTTGATTTTCTGGGGTATTTGTAAAAATGACAACGTTTCGACCACTCATTCTGAACTGTATCTAAAGAAGGTCACAGAATGAGTGTCCGAAACGTTGTCATTTTTACAAATACACCACAGTTAAACCGAAAATCAAATTCTTTTATCAAAAAAATTATAAATTATATCTTGAATTTTAATGTACTGCCGGAATCTCAATTATATTATATTCTGCTGTGACAAGCACAGAATACAACTTCCAATTATCCAAGTTCTGTGCACTGCGATCAGTCACACCAGATTTCTTGTATAATATTACTAAAGCATCTCGATACTTATTTCTTTTTTTTTTAATCCACTTCCCCCCCCCCTTTTCTTGAAAAGTTATGTCCCTTATATATTTTATGGAGATAAAAACTCAAAGAATTTTTAAATTCAATCATTTTTGTTGCTTTCGATTATGCAGTTTGTTTGTATGCCGTGCATAAAAATTGTTTGTTCTGGCCAAAGTTTTACGATGTGAACAGGGTCACTGTTTCAAGATGGCGGCCCCGATTTGACACTGATAGCATTGGCACCCTCTCTTCTCTTCAAAGTATCTAAACAAATCCCGACATTTAGTACAACGGACTGTTTAAAATGTCCGGTTCGGGTCTTGGGAAAATGAAATTTTGTTTTATTACAAGGGCGAGATTTTATTAGATAGGGTGAATGAGAGGAGGTTATTTTTTTCGTTTTTATGTTGACATTTACTACTTTCCTAAGGAATCCCGAAGTCTGCTATATCCTAAGTCTCCAAAATAAATAAAATTTTTTCTTGCTTTAAATTTAATAGCCTTTAAGAGATCATAGAGAAAAGATAGAATGTGCGGAAATTTATAAATCTTACTAGTATAGTTTACTTTTTTCTAAACGGACTTTTATTATTTTTTCTACCTTTCAAAATTTTAATAGTTTTTCTTTGAATCAAGAAACGGTCCCAAACTAAAAGAAAGTTTCACAATATTAGGGTAAATTTTTTTTTTTACTTTCTCGTACCCCATATGAAATATATAGAGAGAGAAGTATTGCGATCATGTCAAAAATTCGATGTCGAGATTTTGATGGATATACATGTTTTGAGGTCCCCTGAGTCCAAAAAAGTGGGTCCCGCAAATTGGTCTGTGTGTGTGTGTGTGTGTGTGTGTGTGTGTGTGTGGGAACCATTTTTTTAGCATGAAGGAGTTGAGCTAGCGGATTGAAATTTTATATTTAACTTAGGTACCTTTGAAGAATCTCAAAATAAGCTTTTGAACAAAATCGGCCAAAAAGTACTAGTACTTTTACTGATGTACTTTTTCAGTTTTTTTCGATTTTCTCAAAATTCCCTCCAAGGATTTTTTAAAATTCATAAATGAACTATTTTTTAGATGCTCTTTAAAAATGTATATTCTCATTTTTGCTGTTGAAATCTTCTGAAGACCACTTACTCTTGTTCTTCATAGGAAAGATAGAAATGGTTGCCATGGTAACGGAATTTAAATCTTTTCCTTTTTATTAGATTAAAAATCAATTATTATTTAAATTCCCATTTATTTGTGTCTTTAATTGCTTAGGAGAAAACATATATATATCTCTCTCTCTCTCACTTGCAAACATTATCGCCTGTCTCTCCGCCTTCTCTCATAGGCCTAATGTTAATTTCCTATAGGGATTTGTATGTTAATTTCGATTCAAAAGGGGGTCCCCTTTAGAACTTTTTAGGCATTTAAAATTTTTTTTCCAATTCTTATGAAATTTTGTATTTATTTACGATTCTCTATTGTGTATAAAATGTCCAAATATGAGATTAAAATTTTTAAAAATAACCATAGTTTATTTCCAAGCAGTCAACATTTAAAATGCAAGTTTGAAACTAAGGTGCTATCGGAAACTAAATATATCTCGACACAAAATCTGGTGTGACCAGCAGTGCACAACTTTCTCTACCGAAGGGTAAGAGAGTGTGTGCTGTGCGCCAGTCACACCAGATTTTAAAGAAGGAAAATATTGTCTGCTTCCTCCCTTACTTTAATAAAAAAATTTTATTTTTTTTTAACTACAATAGTCGTTACTAAAATCCAAATTTGTATGCCAATTTTCCCGAATGGTATTTGCATTATCATATTAATTCCAAGAGTATCTAAAGAAATTTCAAGCCTTATTTCCTTCACTTCTACTTACACTTGTATTAAATTTTTTATATTTAAAATAGGACCAAATTTAAGAATTCCAATAAAGAGAAAAATCATCAAATTTTCTTTTAATACAAGCCCTACATCTCATGGGCGTACCCAGGATCAAATCTAGGGGGGGGCATGGTCAGATCATGGTCGTCCAGGGGGGGGCAGATCATGGTCGTCCAGATTGTGACATAGCTATTTTTTATATAGAGGGGTAAAGCCTTCGAATTAAAGGCCTAAAAACCTTCGAGTCCTAACAAAAAGAATCATTCCCCGTCGCCATCCACCAATTTTGTTTCGTTTCATCACTTTATAAACATTTAATTTTTTTTTTTTTGTTGCTTCTAGGGGGGGGGCAGCTGCCGAATATTTATAATATTTTTTGTTTTTTTTATTAAAAAACACACTTTTTTCCCATTCACACACGCATACACCAGGGACGTGTATAAGGGGGGGGGGAGCCCGCCCCCCCCCCAAAAAAAAAAAAAAAATTTCAAAAAGCCCCGCAATGCGAAAAATTATAGCATTGTAAAAAAAAATTTTCCGCAGGGTGAAAAAATTTGGTTCCACAAAAAAAAAAAAATTTTTCGCAGGGCGGGGCGGAATAAATTTAGTTTATTTAAAAAAATTTGTATACGCCATTGGTATGAGTAAAAATTGCTTATGAGATGCTTTTTTTTCAACTTTTATGCTTATTTAACAACTTTTTATTCAAGTTTTTTATGCTTTTTTAAGCACTTTTTTTTCCATTTTTTTATGCTTTTTTGTCCGGTCTCTAGTTATAACCCTGAAAACCGATATGTAAATGCATATTCATTAATACTTTCACTTTATATTCAAATAATCTACAAAATACAAATTTAATGTAATTTAATCTCAAAACTTTACATTTATTATCTAGCTCTTGCACTCATATCTTTAATTATTTTTTTATTTGGTGTGTCTTCTCATAGAATTCGTGCAAAAAAAAAAAACGATAAAAAAAACTGCATGGGTGATGATGACAAGGCTCTTAAATTAAAGGAGCCCTTTGGCCTGGGTGGGGCTCTCATATACATCCCCCCCCCTCCGAGGATCACCACCTGTGGCTTCTGGCCCTGAATTGTTTGTTTGTACACAAAACAAGCCATTTTATGGGCTGATCATTGTCTGTTTCACCCTCATCTCTCTCCCCTACAGTTGTTTAGTATTTCTCTAGAATATACAAATATTTAACGATTTATTCTTTCTCAGAGTAGTCTCTCAAACGATCGCAACATAATATTTATAAGAGCCACTCACCAAGCCAAGTTGTAAAATTGGCAAGATGCCTGTCCCCCCTCCCCTTTTTTGTCTATAACTTGCATACAGGGCGTACGTAGATCATCATCAATCAAAGAGGAGATTTCTTGTCATAAATACATTAAAAGTTTTTTTTTACTCATTATTAATGATAAATGGATTAAAATTAATATAACTGCAAACTACCCTGTCAATTAATTAATAAATAAAAATCAAATCTATTCATTAATATACTAAGCTCGTTATTTTTAGGGCAATTTTTGAATCGGATCGTTTTGAATATATAATACTATTATCGGATTATGTTTGAATGTTTTTTAAAATTATAATGAGATGTATTCGTCATTTAAATCAGGTTTTAAATTAATTATATATTTATAATAAGTTTAATTTTTTTTATTAAAAGGCCTTCTATATTTCTTTCCAATTTAATGGCATAGTAAAAAAAATATATATGAAAATGATGGTCGAGCGACTTTCTGTAATTGAAAGTTGCTTTCTGTGCTTGTCCCACCAGATTTTTTGTGTCATATTTAGTTTCAATAGAACTTAAGATTTAAAAATTGTTTTTTATTTGCTTTAAGGTCTTATCTTTCCTTTAAAATACAAGTGTAAAGTGAGTAAAGTATGCTTGAGAGAATATACATTTTAAAGGGTAACAAAAAAATTGATTAATGAATTTTAATCAAAATCGTTAAAGTAAATTTTGAAAAAATCGCCTCAGATGGGTACCTAACTTAAAATTTCAACCTCGTAACTCAATTTTTATTTATTTTATTTCGACCACAGACAGACACATAGACAAAATTTCGCTGGATTCACTTTTTTGAACTCAGGTTCTCAAAACGAGTATTTAGTCAACATCGATTTTGACATAGGCGCCGGAACTGGGGGGGGGGGGGACAAGGGTATATTGCCCCCCCCCGGGGGCCTGGCAGGCTATAGAGGGGCAATGTCTTATTTTATTTCATTTGTTTTTAAAAATGATACATTTTTACTTTTGAAAAATAAAAATCTCTTTAATTAAAAGAGTAAAAAATTCATTTTTTTCCAAAATATTTTATATAGTCCCCCTATATATTTCTATTCCTATATATTCCTATTGTATTTCTAATTTCTAAAAACATTTTATATTGAATTAAAAGAAGAAAATTAAAAATATTTATTTCCTTCAAATAGTATAAAACAAATATACTATATAGCCTAAAAAATTTTTGTTAAATTCATCAGCAAATTTTTGAAATTTCTTATTAAAGCAGCTCGAATATATACCTACTATTATTAAGAATTAGAAAGATATTTTCACATAGAAAAATTTATTCATAAATTGGCTAATTATTTTGCAAAGAAAAATTTATTTATTTTTTTTCATTTCACATAATATTGAATTTCGATCTAAATTGAAAATATCGCAAAAGTTCCTTATCCTCTAGGAATATTTCTTGAATCGTAAAAGAAGAAATATTTTTTTACTTTTTATATCAACATCTGTTTTAAATAATTACGATCACAAATTTCTTTTATTTTCCATTTTATTAATAAACTAGAAGGTATGTTCAAAGAAACAACAACATCAACATAAATTTCTACCAAATCATCATTAATATTCAATTATAATACACAGTCTGATTACATAAATTACATCATTAGAGAATAATTAAGTTTACATTAAAATAATGAATCGATTGATTTCAAATCCGGCCTTTCTCTATGTCTATATATCATTAGAAAAAAAAAACAAAAACAACCCTAAATTATGTACTTCTAATCATTTCGATATGTTTGGTAAGAGACACAAACGAGTGTTGCTGTACTGTACACCCGAATATTATTTTATCTGTTCCAATAATTCTCTGCTTAAACCTTGGCGAAATTCTTGAACCTGTGCCATATTTCATATTTTCAAAATTAAACAAGTTATAAAATCATTATCTGAGTTTTAAATTAAATTTTTATGATCTTGATCTTCAAAAACAATAAGCAATATAGTATACATAAAATTCACTTTTATCGGACCACTAGTCGTAGGCCGAGAGAGGTTAAGCTATTGACAAGGTGACAAGAGGAAGCTTGGATCCCAGAAAAACGGATTTATATTTATTTAAATCAATTGGATACTAGTTGGTATAAATAAATATGCTTGAATCTCCATAATTCGTTGAGATATATTTACCCAAGTTATCATTTATTGTCCAACAGATATATGGCTTCAGGCTAAAACAAAATTAATAACTTGGGAGTTTAGGATCGGATCCCAGTGATAATTTATTCAAAGCAATTGGAACTGAAATGATTATATCGTTTTTACCTTCTCTTACCTATATTATATATAGAGAGAAAGTATTAGATTCATGTCAAAATTTTGATATCGAGATTTTTATGGAAATGCATGTTTTGAGGACCCCAGCGTTCAAAAAAGAGGGTCCCGCAAAATTGTCTGTCTGTGAACAAAATATCTAAAGAACGAAAAGAGCTAGGAGGTTGAAATTCTATATTTATGTAAGGTAACTCCCCTGGCACATGACACGAAACTTTTGACCAAAATAGACCCAAGACAAAAGATACAGATAGACAAATAGACAAAATTACTAGTAACAGGAATGAAAGTTAGAAGAAAAATGCAGCCAGAATTTTTTCTTTAAATATATATTTCAACAGCTAGCTGACGTTTCGGCTTTGGTTAAAGCCATCCTCGGAGCTATAAACAATGAAACGAAACATTTCTTTTTTTACAAATATTGTTTAACAATCATTTTTTATAAAACTTTTTTTTTTTTTTTTTTTCCTAGAATGAAAATCATACCTGCTGTTAGTCTTCATATACATATATTTTGAATTGTATCCGGTATTAAAGTTAATTTAGGATATAACATCAGGGAAAAAAGTTTTCTGTTCAAGATCAACTTTTTCCTTCTTCTATCACCAATACAATATATTTATTTTTTTGTGCCTAATGTGATAATTGACTCAGGGCAGTACAATTTCATCTAATGTATTTTTAGATTTGTAGTTATTTTTTATACAAATGAATTTTAATCCCGGATTTATTAAACATGTTTCTTATTTTTTGCGCTAGGTGGCATAGCAGGCTTATTTTGTGACATTTTTTAAAACACCTCTATATAAAAGTACGGTGGTATTATAATCTTTTTTAAAATTCACCGTCCTGTTCAGGTAGATATGGATGGATTCCAAAATAAGCCTTTTAAACAGATTTTCCTCTGTCTGAAGTATTTCGACGGACTCAAAATCGAAGACATGATTTAGTTCAGTCGCATGCCGAGACAGAGCAACAGTATCTTCTTTATTTTTAACATTGCTCTTGTGTTGTGAAATTCTTTTGTGAAGATACTGGCACGTCTGCCCAACATACGACAGCTCACAGTCCTTACAATTTATTTTATAAATCACATTTGATTTCTGCAACAAGGGAGTTGGAGTCTTGTTGCTGTACAAGAAGGACAATGTATTGGCTGGTCTAAAAGCGATTCTTAGTCCATCATTCAACCGGCATAGATATTTTTTTATATCTTCAGACAGGCTCGGAATATATGTCAAGCTTTTATAGACAATTTTATTAACATTAGTTACAGGCATTATTTTGTTATTATTAGTCAGGTTGGAAAAAAAAAAAAAAAATAAGAAACATGTTTAATAAATCCGGGATTAAAATTCATTTGTATAAAAAATAACTACAAATCTAAAAATACATTAGATGAAATTGTACTGCCCTGAGTCAATTATCACATTAGGCACAAAAAAAAAATAAATATATTGTATTGGTGATAGAAGAAGGAAAAAGTTGATCTTGAACAGAAAACTTTTTTTCCCTGATGTTATATCCTAAATTAACTTTAATACCGGATACAATTCAAAATATATGTATATGAAGACTAACAGCAGGTATGATTTTCATTCTAGGAAAAAAAAAAAAAAAAAAAAAGTTTTATAAAAAATGATTGTTAAACAATATTTGTAAAAAAAGAAATGTTTCGTTTCATTGTTTATAGCTCCGAGGATGGCTTTAACCAAAGCCGAAACGTCAGCTAGCTGTTGAAATATATATTTAAAGAAAAAATTCTGGCTGCATTTTTCTTCTAACTTTCATTCCTGTTACAAATTCTACCAGCCATAAAATACCCTTATACTAAAATTACTAGTACTTTACTGATTTGCTCCAACGATTTTGATTAAAATTCATAAATCAATTATTATTTAGATGCTCTTTAAAATGTACCATCAAGAGAAAAGATATTGGACAACCCCCTCACGTCTACCTGAATTTAGAGCCTTTTGAAGATGGTATATTCTCATTTAACCCTTAAAATTGTTTGCGTTTTCTTGAATACTAATATAACATGTTATTATTGGCGGAAACTAAATATATGTCGACACAAAAAATCTGGTGTGGCAAGAACAGAACTTTCAATTACCAAAAGTAAGGGAAAGTTGTGTGCTATGCGACCAGTCACACCAGATTTTTTTAGTCCTTTCAGCATCTAAGGCCATATAGACATTATACGATACTTACTCTTTATTTAAATACTATATAGATATACAGTGAGGGACAATATTAAGTCCCACCCTAGCGTTTACTACTTGTGATTATTTCATTGTTTTAAAAAAAATATTATATATTTTTTAATGGAAACTTTCATGGTTCAAATCTAGAAAATTTCCTATAAAGATTTTCATTTTCTTTTATAAAAACAATGAAATAATCACAAGTAGAAAACGCATGGGTGGGACTTTTGCGCTCACTGTACGTATGTGAGGGTTCAAGTATATTTATTTGGTATCCAAATGATTTAAATAATTTCATCCGTCCCAATCCACTCTCCTTGGCTTTCAGATTATTATTTTTGACATTTGTCAACAACTATAACCTTTCGGGGGGGGGGGGGGGGCAGGGAAATCATATCGTTATTATTATTTAAATAGGTTATAGTTGAAAGTATAAAAACATAACAATTAACCACCCCAACTGACAATGAATATGAATCATTAATAGCCCCTATTACGTATGCCACCACAAACACTTTTACTTTCATTTTTTTAATTATTTTAGGCCTATAAATTAATATTTAGCATAGGCTTCTTGCTGGTAGATAGGCAACTTTCCTAGTGCTTTATTTAATTTTTCGATTCATTTGAATTAATTTGCAACCTCTTCCCCAGATTTTTTAGACAATATCAATTTCAATAATTATTATATTGATAAAAGTAAAACTAAAGTGCGTGTTATATATAAAACTCCAATATGCAAAAAGAACTCTAGATGTATCGTTTACCGCTTTTATTTTTTACGGTGTAAAGAAAGACTCTCTGTTATCTGCTTTTGCAGACGATCCCCTCACTCCCCCCCCCCCTTTCTCTCTCTTTGAAGTCATATTATGTAACTTTATAATTGAATTTAATTAATTGCCGTATAATGATTTAATATTTGTTGAAATAAAGAGCAACATAATAATTATATTATAAATAATGATAAAAGAATTAAAGTCTGAAAAAGAAGCATGTCTTTTTTACTACAATCTTCCATCGCTCTCTGATCTGATGAATAATTTGTTTAATTAGTTAGCCTTCTAAAAATATATTCATTGCCAAGGTCAAAACGCGAGGACAACAAAAAAACAAGTTGAAGCTCTCACATCTGGCCAAAACTATAAAACTTTCTCTTACTTCCCTCTGGCAAAGAAATAAACAGGAAAAAAACCCTTTGAAATTAAAAACCAATTTTTTTTTTTGATACTTCCGTTTTTGATAAAAAATGCGAAATAATATTCTTAAAATCTTGAATCTTACTTTACTTATTTTGGAGAAAATGGATAGCAAGTAATTGTGGAAAAAGGAACTAATCACAAATGGAATGTTATATGAATTAAGTGTTGATATTTATCTTGTTACTTTATATATATATTACTAGTCGCAAAGCCCGCCTTCGGCGGGCTTTCCGCCTAGCCAGGGGGCTACGCCCCTGGACCCCTTGCTCGCCTTCAGCGAGCAAGTTTATTCCCAATTTGGGATATTTCTTGTTGCAATGCAAGTGTTAAGATGTTAAGGAAGGATCTTATATTCAAGCGAGGCGAGGGTACCGATTGGGAACAGCACAAAAGGGTCTGTTTATGACTGTTTAAAGGGTCAGTCACCTGCTTCCTCTCTTCGTTTTTCAACTGCTGCGTAGCCCCCACCCCCAGCCCATAGTCAGGTAGGAAGCTGGTTCACACAGCATAAAGGACGCTCTCTAATTTCTAGCCAATTTGTTGATTTTGTGTTCCCATATTGGAGAAATTTGATTATAATTAATTTTCCAAAACATTTAAGAGATTCAAATTATTACTACGTTACTCCCAGAGCCATGTACTATAGGTGTACTTAATTTCAAATGGATTCATTGAAAATTGTGGATTTCTATAGAACATATACATACATATTTACATACATACATACATTTTTCCCATTTCATTTTTATATATATAGATTATATATATAGAGAGAAAGTATTGGATTCATGTCAAAAATTCGATGTTGAGATTTTGATGGATATACACTTTTTGAGGTCCCCTGAATCCAAAAAAGTGGTTTTCGCGACATTGTCTGTCTGTCTGTCTGTGTGTGTGTGTCTGTGAACAAAATATCTCAAGAACGAAAAGAGCTAGGAGGTTGAAATTTTATATTTAAGTTAGGCACCCCCATGGGACGTGACACGAAGCTTTTGAACAAAATCGACCAAAGAGTACTAGTACTTTACTGATGCACTTTTTTCAGTTTTTTTCGATTTTCTCAAAATTCGCTCCAACGATTTTTTTTTCAATTCAAAAATCAATTATTTTTTAGATTCTCAATAAAATGTATATTCTCATTTTGTCATTGAAATCTTCTGAAGACCGCTTTACTCTTGTACTCCATAGAAAAGATAGGAGAAATGGTTACCATGGTAACAAAATATAAATATTTTGCCATACTTATAAATTGTACATCTTGAAAATCGAATGTACCGTACTGTCGGAAACTAAATACATGTCGACACAAAAAATCTGGTGTGACAAGCACAGAACACAACTTTCGATTACCGAAGGATCTCTAGCCGGGGCATCGGTGTGCTATACATTGCACCAGACCACCGGACCCTTGACCTTTCCATCAAAAAGACTGGAGATCCTGGGTTCCCGGTGGGCATGTTGGCCCACCAATAAAAAAACACACTTTTGTTAAATATATCTAACTTTTTAGTCCGAATCGAGGTATTTATTGAATATTAATTCTTATTCAATTATATATCTCGAAAAATATTTAATTATAAAAATTAAGTTGTTCAGATTTGATTCAACTTTTTTGTTCAATTAAATCTAAAAGAATTTAATTTTTTGGTTATAAAATTTATATCGATGAATAACGGGGTGAATAGAATGAAAACTTAAAAAAAAAGTTTATTATAATTTGACACAGTGTAGGCAGCCTACACTGTAGGCTATTAACCTTTAAGTACAAAATTAAATTTTTGTCAAAAAATTAATATTCAAATTTTTTAAATTTCGTTTCTATTCACTTGTTTTTTTTTATTTTTTTATTTTTTTGTATTCACTTTATTTTGTAAGTAAATTATGCAGATATACGATATCACCGGGCCGGATATATCGTATATCACCGGGCCCTTTCAGTTTCACCACTAAATTAAAAAAAAAAAAAAATTAAAATTATTTTCAAGAAATCTTTTCCCTGAAGGGGAGGCTTTTGGGTTTCAGATTTAAAATATTTTAACTTTTTTCTATGTGGGGGTGAGCATATTAAAATACAGTCCCGAACCCCGTCATGGCTCTCGATGGAACTCCTTATAATCTGTAAAAAAAAAAAAATACTTTTATTAATTATAACGACAGAATTAAAATTCTTTTAATTAGATATGGAAGTTTTTCTAGTTCCTGGAAAACAAAAGATTATCAAACATTAAAAACAGTGGCTAGATCAATAAATTAAAAAAAAAAAATGTCTTATCATAGATATCCGAGCGAGATAAAAGCCGGGGCGGCACTTCCTGTTGAGTTTTCTGTACCGTGCGTGATACTTTCCCCCTTCATGGCCATGGCATGGCGTGTTGGCCTAGGTCATTGCCTCGGACCTCACCTGGCATCGACCCCGGGACCTCTTAGGTGCCTTTTAAGTGGGAGCTAGACATTGCCTCTCTCGCCCTTCGCCCTTCACCCTTTAGTTTCAAAAGCCTTTCTTTTATTGGTCTACACTAATTGCACTTCTATAATGAATTGCTCTATTTATAAAGGCTCATATGTTGTCTTTTATCTACATTCACAGGCGAATCATTTATTATTCATGTATCTAATTCTAAATTATCGGTCTTTATTACAATCAATTTAAACATATCTATCATCAAATAATAGAAAAAAGGTGTCTTCATTTTTTTGGTTGGAATTTTTTAATGTTTAATTTCATGGAGGGGAAACAGTGGCGTAGTGAGCTTAACTCGCGCCCAGGGCACAATACCTTTTTAGCGCCCCCCCCTCCCCCCCCCCATTCGAAAACCATATAACTTTATACAGGGGCGTTATAGAAATTTTTCGAACTCAAAAATTTTGCCTGCGGAAAACTTTTTGCCCTGCTGTTAAAATCATTTTTTTAGGGAAGCTAAATTTTGCGGAATTTTTTCCCCTCCCTGCGGAAAAATTTTATTTTTTTGGCAGAACCAAATTTTCCCATCACGCGGAAAATTTTTTTCCCGGACATTAAAATTATTTTTTGTTTTGCGGACCATTTGGCGACCCTTTGTGAGTAGTGCCCGAGGCATGATGACCCCCCTTGCCCCCCCCTAGCTACGCCACTGAGGGGAAATATTTCCACCGGGAGAAAAAATAAATAACAGGCCGTATATATTTATTTAATTCAATTGAATTAAATACATTTAATCAAATATGAAAACCAAAATTTCGTTTCTTATGATATATAAATAATAGTTCCTCGGGGGGGGGGGGGGGGGGGAGAGGTAATCTGGTGGGACTGGTCGCACAGCACACAATTTTTTCTTATTATCTGTGCATTCTGTAGTTGTTTACCAGAATATATATACAAATCAAATTTTTAAGTAGGCCTTATTAGCTTTTAAAATTTTATATTAAAAACACAATTTTTTCCCAAAAAAAATATTTTTCTCAAATCTCAGGGGGGTAATTTCCCTTTACCCCCCTTGATAGAGAGAGAAAGTATTGCGATCATGTCAAAAATTCGATGTCGAGTCTTTTTGGTGTCAATAAGGACTGTCATTTATATATTTCATCTATTTGTAATTAATAATAATTAATATACTACTAGCTACTAGCTGTTGAATTAATTAAACATTCTAGAATTAAAATTCAAAGGCTATTGCCATCTGATGGTTTTTTTGTCTTGTCATTTACCTACCATTATTTGATTTTGATTATATTTCAATTTGTTGATGCATAATGCAATTATTATTAATTTAATTATTTATTCTAATTTTATTGATATATAAGGCCGCATTTATTGATCATGTTTTAATAGACAATTTTAATGCAAAATGCCTTAAGCATTGTTTACACATGTAAAATAGATAAATGCTGGCAAAAAATACATCTTTTTGGTTAATATGTTTTTTAATATAAATTTACATATAACTTGAAAAAACATTTTCCCGCAGAGGTGATATTCTTTAAAACAAATTTCTATTAATATTGCAATAAATGCATGAAAAATTGCGATCCATTCTTCATCTCGATATGGGGTGGAAGCTTCAATTACATAAAATTATTTTCAATGCATTATTTTCAGTTCTTTTAACACAATTCCTCCGATCTGTACACATTCACGCACGATATTTTAAAACTGACAGCCGATCAGTTTCTAACTGAAATATGGGAGCTAAAAGTCTTATTTCACTTCTGTTGTTCAACTAAACAAAATAACTCGACGCTCCTTTAGTATTTCTATTCCCCTATCCGGGGTTAAACACTACTTGAACTTGCTTAACTTTAAAGAGTATTTTTCATTCTTTGGTTTAATATCAGGACCAGTTTGTTAATCTTCTTTGTTCGGGGTTTGGTGTATTTCTTTGCTCTATTTTTTTGTAACTCCGTTTTACCTTTTTTTTTAATTTTTATTTATTTTTTGCTTTTTTTATCCCTTTGTAGGCAATCCTAATACTTTTTCTACCAGTTATTACGTCAAAAACAATTGCAATCTTTTTTTAATAATTTGAAAAATTAATAAAATATTTAATTTCTCTTGACATATAGGATTATATTTATTTAAAATAAATAAATCAGAAAAAAGTTGATTTCTCTTTCTATTGGCATTCGTTGCATAAAACGCTACGAGATGGCGCCAGCAATGCCTTTAGCTTTTTCCATTGAGAGATATCTCTTAAAATATATAGTAAACATAGCTTTACCAAACATTTGTTTTTCTTAATTTTTAAGAAAAAAAATGTTTAAAATTTTATTTTTTATTTTTTTTATTTAAAAAAAAACATTCACACTTTTTTCTCATTCACACTCACACTCACACACACTTTCACACTGTCTTTTCGGCAACTTAGGCCATTTAAGACATTTACGATAACCGTTATTGATTTAATATACATATATGGGGTCCAGGCATTCTTATTTAAGCCATTTGGTATCCAATTGGCTTAAGTAAAATCATCGGACTGCCTGGGGTCCGAACCCGCGACGTTTGGTATATGAGGTTAGCACGCTAACCTCTATACCAAGCTCCGAGAGCTTTTATTTATTATAACGCTATATAAATAATAATTGATTATTTACATTAATATTGATAGGCCTATAATGTAAACCAAATAGCATCTTTATAACCTTAAAAACTAAGGGGTGTGTGTTCGGAACCCAGGCTGTCCGATTAATATTTAAAACCAATTGAATACCAGTTAGTATAAATAAATGTACCTGGATCATTACGTGTCGAAAATAAAAATATTAGTAGGCCGATTCGTTAAAAGTCTAGATGGCCTCAGATGCCGAAAAAAAAAATTCCCCATAGCTTAAGTATGTGGACAGTGATGTTTTTAAATTCCCATTTTTTCTACAAATTATTATTATTTGTTCTATTAATTTGAGAGTTGAAACTTTCACAGTTGTTGATATTAAATAAAAATTCTACTTTTGGGTTAAACTGTACCAGTTTATTTCCATAAAATACAACTTCAGATACAATCCCAAATTTTCTTCATCTAGCGATCTACATTCTGAACTGAAACATAATCAAGCTAAACAAGGCCTTGCAGATTACGTTCATGTTTAAATTTCAATTCTTCCTGTCCCAGCAAAATCTTTCTATACTAATAAATAGTTAATTTAATAACTACTGATGAATTAACGATAAGAGAGCTTAAAAAAGATTCTACTCTACAGGTAGAGGAAGTTTTCAACAACTCATATTTCCGTTCCTCTGGAAGTGCTTTTTATTATTATTATTGTAATTAAATCTTTAGTTTGTTTTTTGATTTATCTCAAGAACTTTCTAACAATAATATATTTACTAAAAAAAATCTGGTGTGACTGACGCACTCTTACCTTCGGTAATCGAATGTTGTGTTCGGTGCTTGTCACACCAGATTTTTCATGTCGACATATATTTAGTTTCCCCCGATATATTAGAATTCAAGGTGTAAGCAATAATAACTGAACGAAGTACAAAATGACTTAAAAACCCGAAACGTCTTCAAAGTGGAGATTTTTATTCGAAAGAGGCTCTTTTTTGGCTGACATCCTCTTCCTTCATCATTCTAATTGCTGAACAGCCACTTCTATTATCAACATAAAAAAAATTATTATGAACAATTCTAGAAAAACATTTTTGAGTTACACTAAACTTTTAAGTTCCATTTGTTCATCTTTTCATTCATTTTTGTACTTTTTTACGTTTGTTAGTAATATTAAAACAACATTAAAACATTGAAAGAGTGTTCTTAATTTTTATCCTACACCAGGAAAAAGTCTCAACTCAAAAGAGATCTTGATACAGACTTATCTAATCATCAAAAACGTTGCATTATAAGATATCTCGAGAGACAAATCTACACAAGTGTCTCAAATCAAAATAATTCATTGTTCTATTGATTGCAGATTCAGCAAAAACGAGGCAAGTTAAAAAATGTCGATTTTTCAAATTTTTTAAAGAATGTAAGAAAAAGTAAAATTTGTTTGTATAGTATTATCGTACGAAAAATAATAGTTTTAAATAGTCTAATAAATAATTTCAATAAGAGAAGGCTTGGAATAAGACTATATTTATCAGAGGGCTAAGATTCTATTTCATAGGGGCAGATTTAACCATAGTATCAAGAAATGCTTGCTTTTCTCGACCTCGCTCTCTTTTTTTTAATTATATTCTTATCGCATAAAGACTTCAGAGCCTTCTTTTTTACTTCAGTCAACGGAAACTTTTTTTCATAAGCTGGTAGTAAGTCTACATCAAAATCTTGTTGGTTTCTTGTTTTCCTCAAGCAAACCTTTTTGAATAAATCTCGAAAGAGCATGAAAATAAGCTTTTAAACAACATCGGCCAATAAGAACTACTACTTTATGGCTGATTTTGTTTAAAAGGTTATTTTCATGCTCCAGGGGGGTGTATTTATCACGACAGAAAAAAATCTGGTATGGCAAGCACAGAACACAAGCCTCGATTACCGAAGATAAGAGAAAGTTGTGTTCTGTGCGACCAGTCACACCAGATTTTTATAACGTTGAACTAGTGATGAGAAGTGGCTGTAGACTTTGAATTGGGTATAGGAGACTTTGCAGCCAAGGAAATTAAATAAAAAACTTATTTAATTATTATCGTCGACGTTTCGGTCGCAAGTCACGATCTTCCTCAGGACGATTAATTGTTAGAATACTAGGTTGACAGTATTATATTTAATTATCATTGTAAGTTATACAATTTTTAATTGGGCTATATGTATTAAGAGTGACTTATTACAATCAAATTACATTGATTGTAATAAGTCATAAGCGAACAAGTCACTCTTAATACATATAGCCCAATTAAAAATTGTATAACTTACAATGATAATTAAATATAATACTGTCAACCTAGTATTCTAACAATTAATCGTCCTGAGGAAGATCGTGACTTGCGACCGAAACGTCGACGATTAATAATTAAATAAGTTTTTTTATTTAATTTCCTTGGCTGCAAAGTCTCCTATACCCAATTCAGATTTTTATATATTTAAAGTATTCATATTTTTATTCTTTTTTTGTTTGATTATTTTTTTAAATTAAATTCAGTTTAGAAGAATATCGGAAAGCAACAAAAGGAAAGAGAGAAGGACGTTTTAATGCTAATCTTGACCCCGGTCAAAGTTGATCCCTTTTTTTGGAGGGAGGATAAGTGAATGGAAATGAGCAAATAAATATGCAAAGCTTAAACCCAAAAAGCTTAAAGGAGCCGAAAACAACAACAATAACAACAAGAAAAGGTCTTTTTCTTATTTTGACCTCTCCTATCCTTAATAACATATCTAGACAATTAGGGTGTTTAGACAATTCAATTAATTGTGCTGAATTTTACTATTTCTTTAATGAGAGGGAGAATTAGATACATCGAGTGTAACGATTTTCTTTTTGATCCATTTAAGTCTTAAGGCGAATAGCAGAGAGGATATAGCAGTTAAGATTATAAACTTCCCGAAGGCAACTTGGGTTCAAATCTATTTCATTGGAAAAAAAATTATCCAATTCTATTTGAAATAGCTACCTCCTGAGGATGGAAACGCACTTCAGTCCCATTAAAGTTACATCTTAGATATTAGGGTCAGTTCTGACACAAGAGAGAGAGAACGGGTCGGGAGGACTGACATTAATTCTCTGAGAGAAAAAATATTTATTTTAATTTTATGAAGCGTATATATATATATACACCTAACATGTCTGTTTATTTAAAAAAAAATATGTCAAAAAACATTAAATTAAAATAGGGTTAGCCCATATTCTAATATACAAATTTAAATTCCAATTTATTTATGAATTCATGAAATGGGAGAAGGGAGAGAATTTATTAAATTTGCGCCGTGAAGAGAAGGTGTGAGAAACATATTTGCTTTTATTTGCTTAAAATAAATGGAGCAAGGGACCGTCATTTGGCCTGAGCAGAGTCAGAGTAAGAACAATTAATCCCATAAAGATAAAAGGGGACAATTGAGAATTTGGAGTTAATCCAAAAAGCCATCCATTCATTTAACCTTTTCTCAATCTGCCTACATTTATCAAGTCGTAATTTGTGAGTTTATCTCTCATTTTTAAATAAATCCTTATAATTAGCAAACCTTATCAAGATATTGGATAGATTTATTTTTATTTTTTTCTTATCCAGATATGATATTATGAAGAAAGTATGTTAAAAATTCGATCTCGAGATGGAAATACACGTTTTGAGGGTCTCTAATTCCAAAAAATGAGTCTCATAAAATTATCCGTCGGTGAACAAAATATCTCAAGAACGAAAAGAACTTGGAGGTTGAATTTTAATGAAAAGTGGATGAGAAGTCAACCTATTAAGGAACTTCTCTTTTATTTTGCATCGAATATCACAGCAACTCTTCAACTTCTACATTTTATATTTAAACTAGCTGCGGTAGGGTTGCCTTCGGCAACCCTACCCCGCTAGCCCTGGCGGGCGGCGTCTCGGGATATGACTAAGAGTTGTCCAGATAAATGTATTTTAATTAATTATGAAAAAGAGTTTTTATTTTTTATTTTAAATATTTGATTAATATATTTTTCAATTATTTACACCCTAAGGAAGCGTAATTTTAAATTTTATTAAAAACGAATGAAAAATAAATTTCAGGGGGGGGGGCAGGGGGGTGATTGAACTTTCTGAGGTCTAAAATACCATTTTTCAATTATTTACACCCTAAGAAAGCGTCATTTTAAATTTTATTAAAATCGAATGAAAAATAAATTTTAGGGGGAGTCAGGGGGTGATTGAACTTTCTGATGTCTAAAATACCATTTTTCAATTATTTACACCCTAAGAAAGCAACATTTTAAATTTTATTAAAATCGAATGAAAAATAAAAAAAATAAAATTTTAGGGGGGTGGGGGTGGGGGGCGCAGAGCGGAAAAATCTTTTCAAATGTCGAATTGTTAGGGGAGGAAGAGTTTTTATTTTTCATTTTAAAGATTTGATAAATATATATTTTTCATAAAGCGAGTTAGATCCTGTTTTCCAATGCTTTGCTATGGGGTAATTGATAACCCCCAAAAAGGGGGGTTCCCTACCCCTAATTCGATATAATGATAGCCTAAAACCACCCCCGGAAAATTCCCTACGCATTAAAAAAAACTCCATGAAAATCGGTCCAGTAGTTTCGGAGTCTATGCGTTACAAACAGACAGACAGACAGACAGACAGACAGACAGAGATTGTCTTTTATATAATAGTATAGATGAGATACCCTCCTGAGGCGCGTCTTTAAATAAAATCGGCCAAAAAGTACTAGTACTTTACTGATACACTTTTTTAGTTTTTTTCGATTTTTGCACTCATTTTGGCATTGAATTTTTTTGAAGCACACTTTACTCTTGTACTTCATAGGAAAGATAGGAGAAATATATGAGTTATATATAATATGTTAAGCTTTTTGAGCTTTACAAAACAGTCTAATTAAAATTGTGCTATCTCAAAAAAGTGTTGTTTACGTCATTAATTAAAATAAAACATAAGGACGTAAAGCAGTAGCGTAACCAGGTGGGGGCGAAGGGGGGCGCTCGTCCCCTGCCCCAGGCGCATCAAGCTTTTGGCGCCCCTCGCTTTCCCCCAAAATCTCCGGCTTTTTTTTTAATTTCATAATAAATTCATTTTATCTCACAAATCAGGAGAAAAATTACAAAAAAATAGATGAAACGAGATTCGAATACTAAAAAAGAAAAGGTCGGTCGAAAAACGGCGTCCCTGTTCAGGGCCGGATCTAGGGGGGGGTAGTAGGTGCATGTGCCCCGAGCGGCAGCTATCAGGGGGTGCAATTAAAGAAAGATTTACTAAAAAAAAGGTAAAATGATACCCCCTAAAAAATCTCGTAGTTCCGGCCCTGCCCCTGTTGAGCTTCGCCCCATCTGCCCTGAAAGGCTAGTTACGCCGTGGCGTAAAGGACAAGCTATCCTCGAAACTAAAGTTCCCTTTGAGCAAATTTGTCAAAAAGGATTAGAAATTCTGGGTCTTTCAAAGACCAAAATAGTACTCAAGTCAGAAAAGTTATGAGAGAAAATGTTTCTTTTTTTCTTATTTGGCTCGGGTAGACATAAAAAATCTGGTGTGACTGTGTGGCACATCACACAACTTTTGAATACCGATAGTTGTTCTTTGCGATCGGGCACACCAGATTTTTCAAAACGAGGAATTATATTTTGAATGGGAGAAGAATTTACAAATCTCGTTATTTCTTCTGACTCCATTATTATTCATATTGCTGTTTGGTAATTTCCGGAAATTCGTTTTTAATTTTTAATAAATTTGTTATTTTATGAATTTTCGATTTACTTTTTACTACATCCTTTCGTATTTACTGTTTATTATTTTCAAGGGACATTTAATGGAGAAGATAGGAAAAGAAGCATTTTATTGGATCATAAGTTTTACCTTTTTTTTTTTTTATCCGAGGCATTCTCATATCGCCTACGTAATACGTATATTAGAGGATTAAAGTCTTGATCTCTTTCAAAAACTTGGCTTATTGCTTCTCTATTTCGGATTCAATTATTTCTATTTTATTATTTATTAAAGGAATTTTTTATAGAGTAAAAAAAGAGTAGTAAAATGCATAGGGAATGAGGTATTAACGATAATATTATCATTTTGGATAGGGTTTATGGCAACCCAAATAACCAACTTAACTAATTTGAATAATCATACTTCCTCTAGAGAGGACCACGCATGCGCAATAATACGTTCTTTATTTACAAGGACCTTCTCTAAGGATTTTTCAATTGAAGGGGTCTGGTACAGATAGTGCTAGCCCACAAATATATAGTTCTGAGATATTTCAATTTTAAACTTTGGAAAGATCCATTAATTTTAAATATAACTATTATTGACCAAAAAAAAATGTTTCTTCACCTTTATTCACTCTTCTAAATATATTTAAAAAAATATAAAAAAATATGGTGTGAATGGTCGCACAGCACTCTGACCTTCTGTAATCGAAAGTTGTGTTCTGTGCTTGTCACACCAGATTTTGGAGTTATGTTTAGTTTCCGACAATACCCTACATTTGAATTTCAAGTTGTAAAATTTGCCCTCGGGGCATGGCGTAGAGGTTAGCGTGCTAACCTCATATACCAAACGTCGCGGGTTCGGACCCCAGGCAGTCCGATGATTTTATTTAAGCCAATTGGATACCAAATGGCTTAAATAAGAATGCCTGGACCCCTATATGTATATTTATTAATAACGGATATCGTAAAAAGTCTTATATGGCCTCAGTTGTCGAAAAGACTGTATGAATGTGTGTGTGAGTGTGAGTGTGAATGAGAAAAAAGTGTGAATGTTTTTAAAAAAAAAAAAAAAAAAAAAAAAAAAGTTGTAAAATTTATAAGCATGGGAAAATATTTATACTTTGTTACCATGGCAACCATTTCTCCTATCTTTCCTATGAAGTACAAGAGTAATTTCAATGGCAAAATGAGAATATACATTTTAAAGAGCATCTAAAAAATAATTGATTTTTGAATTTTAATCAAAATCAGCGAATCGAAAAAAATTGAAAAAGCGCATCAATAAAGTACTAGTACTCTTTGGTCGAATTTGTTCAAAAGCTTAGTGTCACGTCCCAGGTGAGTGCCTAACTTAAATATAAAATTTCAAATTTCTAGCTCTTTCCGTTCTTGAGATATTTTGTTCACAGTCACACAGATAGACACACACACGCAGACAGACTGACCATGACGCGAAAATCACTTTTTTGGATTCAGGGAATCTCAAAACGTGTATATCCATCAAAATCTCGAATGTTTAACACAATTTTTTTATGGGTGCGGATATGTTGCAAAAAAGACGTCATAATTTCTCTTAAGGTGCGCGTCTCGGAAAACCGTTAAAACACGATTGACTCGAGGCGGCACCAGATGGCGTTAGTGTTCCCCCATTGAATAACACGCAACTTGTTCCATTTCATTCTAGACTTTCCAGCTAATTAATTAAAGGCAAAAAATTAATTATTTTTTAACACAATGATTACTAATTTAATTATCTACAACTTATAGAGCTCCTTTTTTTAAATATCTTTTATTTAATGCCATTAATCTAAAAAAAAAATTTTTTTTCGAAAATCAAAAAAAAGGGCTTCTATAAGTTGTAGATATTTTAAATAGCTTTAATTTAAAAAAAATTTGAGGACGATAGCTTCAAAATTGTGGTCGCTGGAAAGTCCCAAAATTAGCACCCCCGAGACGCGCACCTTAAAAGGCAAATGTATTTAATTCTTGATATTATTTTTTTCATTTTTACTTTCTCGTATAGAATATAAAGAGAAAGTGTTGTAATTGTAAAAAAATTTGACTTTGAGATTTTGTTGTTTCTCCACGTTTTAGACCTCCCTGAGTCCAAAAATACCATTTTGGGCATTATGTCTGTCTGTGTGTGTGTGTGAACACGATTGCTTAAAAACCAAAGCAGCTAGGTGGGTGAAATTTGGTATATGCTCATTCCACTAAAATTGTAGACTTCTATCAACTTTTGGAATAAATATGTCACTTGGAAGTAGTACTTTACCTAATAAGCTTTTTTCAGAAATTTCGAAATTTTTAATTTCTTTGTTATATTATGATAAAATACTCTATTTTAAAAAGTTTTTATTCTTTAACATTTTTTCGAAAACTGAATAGTTTTTGAAATAATCAAAGAAGAAAAAGACATTTTTTGTTAATTTGGGAAAGAAAAATCAAAACAAAATCATACGGGTGTCATTAAAAAACATGTAAATATAAACAAATGAATTTGTGAAACTCAAACCTCAAACCTACAATTTTAGTGTAAGGAGCATATACCAAATTTCATCGATCTAGCTGCTTTTTTTAAGCAATCGTGTTCACACACACACCCAGACGTAATTCCAAAAGAATATACGAGAGTCTCGGGGAAGTAATCCCCCATATTTTGACTATTGCATTATATCGTTTTAAATAAATTCCCTTTGAATTTAAAATGAGAGAGTGAATTTTACTTTTTTCTTTTCTTTTCTTGGTAATTGAAGTGTTTTTTTTTTTTTATTTTTTTTTTTTTAAGACAAAACAGCATGTTTGGGTTATCCATTAAGCACAGTAAGCACTTTAGATAGATATCACCCTCAGGGAAATCGTTTCATTTACAGCCAATTTTAAAAAAAGAGGTGGGGAGATTGAAATAAAAATATATTTTTTTATAAAACAATTCATGTTGTTTGCGTCATCAAAAATAGAATAATGAATCTCTTTTAAAGAAAATGATTTATTAGTATGAAATGTTTACTCGACAAAAAGCACCTAATTTTCAAATTACCTCAATTAAAAAAATAAAACGTTTTATTTAAATTAATTGCAAAAATAAAAAATGAATAAATCAAAGCAGAAATTTTGAATTGTTTGTTTTAAAAATAATTTTATCTCGTAATTCAATGAAAATATAAAAACGTTAATGTTAATTTTCTCAAAACTCGGTAGGTGGCGCTTGACACACTAATGTGTAACAGGGTCCAATTATGAGAAGAAAATTATTATTGCTAGTATTCCAATCCAGTGCCTGCTTGACTTTTACTAATTACTTTTTCAGTTTTTTTTTTCGATTTTCTCAAAATTCGCTCTAATGATTTTGATTATAATTCAAAAATCAATTATTTTTTAGATGCTCTTTTTTTAATGTATATTCTCATTTTGCTCTCAGAATTGTTTGAAGCACACTTTACTATTTTTTTTTTTAATATAAAAACATTCACACTTTTTTCTCATTCACACTCACACTCACACACACATTCACAGTCACAGTCTTTTCGGCAACTCAGGCCATTTAAGACTTTAGATGATAACCGTTGTAATTAATATATCTATTGGGGGTTCAGGAATTTCTATTTAAGCCATCTGGTATCCAAATGGCTTAAATAAAATCATCGGACTGCCCGGGGTCCGAACCCGCGACGTTTGGCATACGAGGTTAGCACGCTAACCTCTACACCAAGCCCCGAGGGCACTCTTGTACTTCATAGGAAAGACATAAATAGAAGAAATTGTTGCCATGGTAACAAAATATAAATATTTTCCTATGTTTATAAATTTTACACCTTGAATTCTAATATATCGGCGGCCCTCGGGGTTTGGCGTAGTAGATAGCGTGCTAACCTCGTATACCAAAAGTCGCGGGTTCGGACCCCATGCAGTCCGATGATTTTATTTAAGCTATTTGGATACCAGATGGCTTAAATAGAAATACGTGAACCCACAATATATATATTATGTAAGCGAGGCGAATAGCTGAATCAATATGTAGTAGAAAATAAAAAGGCCGAGCAGCTATGTTTATTTCTTTATTTAAGAACCCACAGCGACGTTTCGGTCGACTATGCGATCATCTTCATGGCTAGAGTTCAGTCAACAGAAAAAACCTCTTAAGTTCTTTGACAGACATTTCATAAAAATTCAATTTCGATCTATCAGATATATGCATTCAGCGCCAAAGTCATATGACATTCATAAACCAATTTCGACTATCAGATATCGATTCAGCGCCAAAGTCATATATTGACTTTGGCGCTGAATGCATTATATCGGATAGATCGAAATTGAATTTTTATGAAATGTCTGTCAAAGAACTTAAGAGGGTTTTCTGTTGACTGAACTCTAGCCATGAAGATGGTCGCATAGTCGACCGAAACGTCGTTGTGGGTTCTTAAATAAAGAAATAAATATAGCTTGCTCGGCCTTTTTATTTTCTACTAAATATATATATTAATTACAACGGTTATCGTCTAAAGTCTTAAATGGCTTGAGTTGCCGAAAAGACTGTGTATGTGTGTGAGTGTGAATGAGAAAAAAAGTGTGAATGTTTAAAAAAAAAAAACCTCTCTTTGAGAGGCCCCGGGACTCTCAGGGCTCAATTAAAAACAAAATTTAATGAAAATTTCTCTTTGAGAGTCCCGGGGCCCCCAGGGCTCAAGTAAAAACGGAAAAATTTAGATAAAAAAAAAAAACCCTCAGGGCTCAAGTAAAAACAAAATTTAATGAAAATTTCTCTTTGAGAGGCCCCGGGGCCCTTGGGGTTCAGGGATATACGGTATTTTAAAAATATTTTTGTGTATGGAGGAGAGGGATATTTAAAGATGAACGTCCCCCCCAAAAAAAAAATTCAATATAAGGCCCCTTCTTCTAGTGCCGCCCCAGACCCCCAACTGCCTCGCTACGCCTCTGGTAATAAACGTATAAAGATTCTCAAGATGTATTATAAATATAACTATGTTACTAAATATAGAAATAAATCGTGCAATGAAATCTTAGTTGTGCATTCATGAATTCATGTTGAGGGATCAAATCAGATATTACGAGGATTAACAAGTTGTCTGCTCTTCTATCCTTTGAAAATAACTTCTCTCTTACTGTTAGTGAGAAGCAACATCTGAAAGGCATGTTTAACCCCCAAAGGAGAGATTTTATACATACTCTACGATATACAAAACCCCAAAGACTATACGGCATATCCAATAATAGGTATATATATTTAAATGAATAGTTTTTGAAACATGCATATAAAAGCCAAATAAATAAAAGCTTTGTATTGAATTCCGATGGACACAGAGAGCATATTATACGTAATCTAATATATTTCAATATCAGATTACATTCTCTAACAATTTTACAATCTATTTATAAAAGAGAGTAAAATCAAAAGGAATGTTAAAGGATTATTAATAGTCTCCTAAATATTATAGCGGCCATTCAAGTATTATGTAAGCAGCCTAGGGAGAAAGGGGAGTTCATTTGCTTATTCTTTCTGACAAGAAAGGGAGGAGGGGGGATCTATCAGCTGCTTATGAAAGTATATTCAAACAATTAAATAAGAATGCCTGCACCCCCCAATATGTATATTAATTAATAACAGTTATTGTTGTTGAGCTGCCGAAAAAACTGTGTGAGTGTGAATGAGAAAAAATATCCAAAAAAAACTAAAAATAAACTGGTGTGACTGGATAGCACACAAATTTCCTTACCTTCGGTAATCGAAAGTTGTGTGTAATGATCCATGTCACAACAGATTTTAGGACAACATCACTAATCATTTAGTTCTAAACCGTAGGTTCTCAGTACGCGAGCCTACTGTGGGGTTTGAGACTCTGGGGGTACAGAAAAATTTAGGGGAATTGAGATAGCAGAAGGGGCATTAGGTCTAAGAATGGGAAAAAAATATACGCTAATCACGTACTAAGGTAAACCGCTCCCCTAGCATCCCTGTAGGAAGGAGCAAGAGGAGGCAAGTGGTACTTCAGAAGATTTCAATTGCAAAATGAGAATATACATTTTAAAAGAGCATCTTTTAAATTAAAGAGTAAGAAATTCAATTTTGAATTCAAAAAAAATCGTTAGAGCAAATTTTGGAGAAAATCGAAAAAAAAAACTTGAAAAAAATTACCCTTCAGAAAAGTTGATCGCAAGGGCTTAATGGACGATCTTTTTCATTAAAAGTCTCCATTTTGTCCTTTGGATATTCATGGCGTTGTATTAACTTATATATAAAATTTCAGCCTCTAATACCACAAAAGTTCCTTGATTTTATAAAATTGACTCACATAATAAGTGCAAGTTCTCTACTTGGCCACACTCAAGATCAGACCAGTAAGATAGTCATAAGCCACAACAAAAAATCTGGAGTGAATGAAAATTTCTCTCGCGTGTTTGAAGGACTTTTATGAATAGGGAGCTGAAAATGAAGAGTCTGAATCTTTTTAAACTAACAAGGGAACACGTTCCAAGGTGCCAACGCCAATTTGGTTTTCTTGAGCTTATTTGAGTCAGTTTCGATTAGTGATTAGTCACTTCAATAATCATATCTGTGCAAATTTAGATTTCACTTACTTAGCGAGGCCTCAAATATTACCAAAAAAATTGAACTTTTGCAATTTTCCAAAAATTTACAGTTTATACAGAAATTTGACCTATGCCATGCCATCAAGGGTACTTTGCTCTATTTATACACAGAATTTAAAGAAATAATTTGGACCCGATTTCGAGAAAATTACGTTTTTCCATCTTTTGAAAATTACCACACTTTGAATGAAAATTACGCGAAAACTATAAAGATTCTGAAAATCTTTTCATGACATAAATTAAAGTACTCATTTTTTTTGAACCCATTGTCTCAAGAAACACATTTCTAATTTGTGAATTTAACTTTCAAGAGAGTTTCGAAAAAAATTGAGCTTTTTAATTTTTCGAAATTCAAAAATTTTAAAAGAAATGTGACCTATGCCATGTTTTTTTTTTTAAACATTTTTAAAAACATTCACACTTTTTCTCATTCACGCTCACATTCACACACTCATTCACACAGTCTTTTCGGCAACTTAGGCCATTTAAGACTTTAAACGATATCCGTTAATGATTATTATACATATTGGGGTCAGGCATTTTTATTTAAGTCATTTGGTATCCAAATGCCTTAAATAAAATTATCGGACTGCCTGGGGTCCGAACCCGCGACGTTCGGTAAAGAAGGTAGACACGCTACCAACTACTCCAAGCCCCGTGGGCCTATGCCATGTTAATAAGGGTAAATTTAAATCTAAATTTGCACGGATATGACTATTAAAGTGACTAATAACTAATCGAAACTGACCCAAATAAGCTCAAGAAAACCAAATTGCCATTGGCGCCTTGGAACGTTTACTTTGTAAGAGTATATTGGCACCCAACAAGCACCAGTTCCAGCTCTGACTACCTTTCACTCAATCCCATTACTTTACAAATTACTCGCGTTTTATGAAAATGCATTAACAAAAAACGTTAGAGTTTTTTTTTTTTCTCTCTTTCACACTCACACCACACACATACACTGTCTTACGGGCAGCCGGGGAAGGGCCATATAAGACATGTGATAACCGTTATTTGCGAATTTATATATATTAGGTCCAGGCATTTTTATTTAAGCCATCTGGTATCCAGATGGCACGTTAGAGTTGATAACCATAGAATAATTAATTAATAAACCTATTAATCTCACTTGAATATATTTTATTATTATTATTATTGGAAATTCCTATCGGGATCCCCGTTTATTTGCCCGCGAGGAGCTTAAGCACACGAAGGCACACACCTCAAACGCAACCGGCCTCTGGCCGTAGCCAGATTATACCCCGTAAACTTTAAATTCTAAAGTGAATTTCGCATAAATAAATATCTCTCTCTGTTATATTTTATCATTCACTCAGTTTGACACGTCCTGAGTAGTCAATAGAGACAATTTTAGATCAATATTTTCTTATTTATTCAACAAATAGAGTTCATTTCGAATAAGCTAGTTTATTTATTGTCAAATTAGATGCTTTTAGGGCGAAATGATTCAAAGACTGCTTCCTCTAATTGCCCTGAGTTCAGGGTCTTTTTGTGAATAATGTGACAAGAAGTCATTTACTTTAATTGTGTAGGAAAACATCCATCTAAGCGTCCAGGAAATGTCTAGCATTTATTAGGAAAAAGAAACATCATTTATTGATCGAGGCAAAATACGAAAAAAAATCCTCTAAAGGGATATATTCGTATAATCAAGTTGGAAAAGAACGACTTTCCTTATAAATGCTAATAAGTCACTTATATTCAAATAAATGTTTCCTTTTTGTTTGCTCCGGTTAGAAAATTTGATTATTCTGGGATTTTTAAGACAGATTTAAAATATGTAAAATTATACCTAATATGGGGAGGCGATTAGCCGAAGGGAATCAAGGAATTGGGTTTATAATCTTGAGTTGAAGACAACTCAAGTTCAAATCCACCTGATAAAAAAATTATCCATACGAAACGTATTTTTCCCACAGGGTGGCAAAATTTTTTCCATCTACCGTGGAAATCATTTTAACTTTTTTTTAAGGGACACTAAATATTTTCCGCTCTTCAAA